>JAOUQT010080291.1:0-10057 GCA_025769995.1 Xyliphius kryptos
ATAATTGAACCTTCACACTCTGCTAAAAGAGAACTTAGAGAGGTGGAGGTATACTATGGAAAGGAGGGGAATGAAAGTCAACACTTGTTAGACACAATACATGTGTGTAAATGAGAGGGGGGAGGTAGAACTGTCAGGCTACAGGGAGAAGTGGTCACAAAGTGCAGGAATTCAGATACTTAGGATCAACTGTCCAAGCAGCTTGGGTTGTGTGCCTCTCTACTCTTCCCCCAGACTTTGGGACCTTGATTTCCAAATGAAATGCAAAATTTACTTTCATCTGAAAACAACACATTGGACACCGAGCAACAATCCAGTTCTTCATCTATATTATATTAAATTACTGAAATAAATTCACATTTGATAGTATTATTATTGATGGATTTATGGATTAATGGATGGTTGAATGGATTAATGGATGCATGTTACACTGTGTGCTGTTCTGTGTCTGTGCTAAATAAATTGTACAAGATTGTTGGATAAAAAGAAGGATGGAGACAGTAGGTGGATGGACAGATGAAAGGCTGGTCATTTAATTTCATAAATTCATATTGAAATAGATTAATGGATAGATGGATTGGTGAACGAATGAAAGTTGAATGGCGGGATAGGCAGATGAAAGAATAGATAACAACATTAGATTAATGGATGGATAATTGGATGGATAAATGGGTGGATAAATGGGTGGATGGATAAATGGATGGATGGATGGGTGAACGGATGCATAGATGATTGGATAGGCAGATAAAGGAATAGATAACAACATTGTATATTAATGGATGGATGGATGGATGGATTGATGTGCAGATGTTTGGACTATTGCGGTGGATGGGCAAACAAAGGAATAGATAACAAAATTGTAGAATAATTAATGGATGGACAGATGGAAGATGGAATTATTGGACAAATGGATGATTTAGTGGATGGGCAGATGAAAGAATAGATTAAAATCGTTTAGATTAATGGAACCCTCATGTCTGAATTACCTTCTGGATCTCTCTTTTAGTTCTGCTGCTAAAGCTATATAATCTCGCCAGATTTTCATGGCTCAGAATGACCTGTGCCTGCTAGGAGCATCCTATGGACTACACACACATTTATGCACTGTTTATCATCTGTTATCACCCAAATGACGATAAGGTTCCCTTTTAATTCTAGTTCATCTTAATGTTTCTACCTGTTATAATCTCAGGGAGTTTTTCCTTGCCCAATGTCAGCACCAATACGGTTAAAACTTGGTAATTTATATAAACTTCATTATTGTATCATTAATTCATTTTCTATACCCACCTAATCCTAGTTTTAGGGTCACAGAGAAAGCCTGAAACTATGGCCGCAAGGGCAGGAACGACAGGGCCCCAATTATCCAAGTGCACACACACACACACACACACACACAATCATGCACACATTCACACATTAACAGGCAATTTAGAGACACCAATTAACCTATCATCCATGTCTTTGGAATGCGGGAGAAAACCGGAGTACCTGGAGAAAACTTGTGCATACACTGGAAGAACATCCAAACTCCACAGTAATTTCCTGAGTTGCCCATTCTGGGGGTCAAAAATGAGACCAGAGTACTGTCCACTGCGCCACCGCGCTGCCGTGATTATATCCTGTATTAAATTTCTGTGAAGCTGCTCTGTGATTTTCCATTGTAAACACATGCTAGAGCGTTAAGCACTGAACGGAAATGAATTGAATAAATGAATGTATATATGGACCAAGGGCTTGGCAGGGGGGTGGGATAGATGGTTGGATGGATAAATAGATGTTGTACTATGTGCTGTACCGCAGGGAAAAGATAAACCTAGCAACAAAACCAATTAAAGGCAACATCAGATTCGGAACTGTTGTTTTTAACAGAGCTCTTAAGTATCTACGGTAATTCTATCAAACCCACATGGAACCGAGGCAGAAGCTACAGGAAGCAGTGCATGTGTGGTTAAGTGCTTAAGTGCTTCATGTATTAAAAGTTTTCACCGTAGAGTGCAGTGCTCACTGGAAGAAAGACTTTCTGTTCATTTTTTAATTTTACATAGGCGTGTGATTCTACTATTGCATTTCAGAAGGTTCTTTTGCATTTTATTTACAACCCATGGACACTTTATTAGGAACACCTTGCTAGTCAAAGGCTGGACCCTTAAGAACTGCCTTGATTCTTCATATTATTCTTTCATCAGAGATGAAGACATTCTACATTCCTTGGTTGTAACCAGTGGTTATTTGAGTTACTGTTGTGTCTTTTTATCATCATATCAAACCAGTCTGTCTGTTCTCTGACCTCTCACTGATATCAACAAGGTTATTTTCATCCACACAACTGACCTTCACTGGATCTTTTTTTTTCTTTTTCCGGATCATTCTCTGTAAACACTAGAGATGGCTGTGTGTGAAAATCCCAGTAGACCAGACCAGGATTGTCTGGTACCAACAACAATGCCACCTTATTCAAAGTCACTTTCTTCTCCATTTTGATGCTCGGTTGATCACTATTACATGCCTACAGGCATTGAGTTGTAGCTCTGTGATTGGCCATGCGATTTACATTTTGAGTTAAAAAAAGATAATGTAGAAGGAGCATGAAGGAGTGTACCATGTGTATGTGTGAGTGTATGTGTGTGTGGGCATGTGTGTGTGTGTGCGCGTGGTTTTCTGCAGTGCCAAAGTTTATTTCCAGCTCTGAACTGGTCATTATGTGTTAATGCTGGACGCTGAGCTCCACCCGTCGCTATTTCCAGTAACGATACGAGCCCCACCCTGCACTTATACACACACACACACACACACACGTTCTCTCTCTCTAATGTTTTATCATGTACGTTTCTCTCTCTACACTTCTGTCTCTCTGTCATTTACTTCTTTGCCAGTCTATACTTTATGCTTCTTTTACTTTCTTTCTTTCTTTTTCTGCTTGTCTTTATCTCTATCAGTACTTTGCTCTTTTATTTCTCCCTTATGTCTATCTCTCTTTTCCCATTCTTTCCTTTTTCTCAATACATTCTCTGTTTGCTTTTGTGTATGCCTCCTTCCTTCTTTCCATTATTCTTCTCCTTCTTTATTTCTGTCTTTCTCTTTATCTCAACTTTTTATTTTCAGAGAACTGGGGACAAGTACAGTGAACACTTTTGCCTCCATCATCCGTAAATGGAAGAAGTTTGGAACCACCAGGACCCTTTCTAGAGCTGGCTGCTCAGCCAATCTGAGTGATCGAGGTAGCAGGTGTAGAAGACAGATCATGAAAAATAAAATTATCTAATCTGATGAAACAAATATTGAACTTTTTGTCCTGGATGCCAAGTGTCATGTCTGCAGAATACCAGGCACCATACCTACAGTGAAGCAAATAGTGGAAGCATCAACCTGTGTGATTGTTTTAGGAACTGGGAGATCAGTCAGTGTCAAGGGAAAGATGAATGCTGCAATGTACAGAGACATCCTTAAAGAAAACGTGCTCCAGAGCACTCTGGACCTCAAATTGGTTGTCCTTTCAACGGGACTATGACCCTAAACACACAGATAAGATAACAAAAGAGTGTCTTCGAGACAAATGTGTGAATGTTCTTGAGTGTAACAGACAGAGCCCAGACTTGAACCCAAATAAACATCTCTTTTTATTTATATTTAATATAAACATCGCTTCTTTTATTTGTTTCCCCTCCTATATTTTTTATTCTCTGCTTACATAACTTGTGTGTAACTTTTTCCTCTTCACTTCTCTTACTCTGTTAACTTCGTTCTGTCAAAACCAATGTTCCATCATCTGCATTATACACACAGAGAATTAAACTAGTGCCGTATTTCCCTCATCCGTCTCATCACATCACTTATCTGGCTTTTTGTACATAAACAGGAAGTGGACAATGTTAAGAACGAATGGACGAGCATGAAAACCATAATGGACTGTTATTCATGATGAAGACCGGCACTCACAGCACTAATGTTTTGCAGCATTTTCACATAAACACACACGCACACACATACACACACATGCATGCAGGAGAGAGGCGATATGGAGTGATTTCTCTTTTCTTTCTGTCCTTCTCTTTGTTCACATCTCATTGTGAATATTGATAAAAGATGAAATGGACGTAATTGCATCTATTACCAAATGGGATCGAGACTCATTGCTTTTTTTTCTTATTTTTGTCTAATTTCCTTACGGTTTCTGCAGAGAGAGAGAACAAGAGAAAAAAAGAGCAATAGAGAGAAAAAAAAATAGAGAAATAAAGAGAGAAATAGAGAAATAGAGTGATAGAAAGAAAGAGAAAGAGAGAGCGAGAAATAGAGAAAGTGATAGAGGGAAAGAGAGAGTGATAGAGAGATAGAGAGAGAGAAAGAGCATGATTGAGAGAGAGTGAGAGAGAAATTAATAGAGAGAGAGAGAGACCCTCATTTACATTTAACTTATATGCTTCTTGCGTTTCAGTTGTTTCTTGTTTTTTTTTTATTCATTCATTATTTTTCTTTCACTTATTTGCTGGTGGCCACCTGGCAAATCTAGGTGCAAGGGAAGGAACAACCTTAGACAGGGTGCCAGTCCGTCGTAGGGCACACACATACATTTACAAACTAAGGGACACAACTAATTAACCTAGCATGCATGTTTTTAGAATGCGGAAGGAATTCAAAGAACACAGAGAAAACCCACAGAAATACAGGAAGAACAGGCTAACTCCACAAAAAAATTCCAGAGTCGACCCACCCGGGTTCTAACCCGAGTCATGTTGCTGTGAGGAAACCGCAATACCCATTGTGCCACTATGCCTCCCTATTTATTTATTTACTTAATTAATATCATTTCAAGGTGGCATGGTGGTGCAGTGCTAGCGCTGTCATCTCACAGCAAGAAGGACCCAAGTTTGATACTCTGGTAGAATGACTTTGGAAATTTCTGGGTGTTGTTTGCATGGTTTCCGAATGTACGCGGGGGTTTTCTCTGGGTTCTCTGGTTTAATTGGTGTATCTAAAGTGCCAAGAGTTTCTGGTTGGGCACGGTGAGAACATGAAAACTCCACAAAGAAATTTCCCGGGTTGTCCACTGCTCCACTATCTATATATCTATATAAAGGGTTGTTCCTGCCCTTGCGCCCAGAGTTGCCAGGTGGGCACCGTCAGGCCCGTGACTTCTTGTGGATTGAGCGGAAACAAATGAATGAAAAAAACACTTACCAGCATTCTTTTATAGTACTTATGTAAGTAATGTATATTATACAGTGTATGATCCATACATGCTTGTGTGTTTAGCATTACATGCTAACAATATTTAAAAAAAGAACAAAAGAAACATTTTAGCTATTGTCATGTTTATTGACTTAAATATATTTTTCTTTAATAAAGCATAATTTATTGTATATTTCAACATTTCCTTAGTGCTATATGATAATACTTGTAAGCTAACATGCTTTGCAGTGGTTTAAGTGAGAAACAATGTCTACAATGGGACACTTCAGACTTAAAAGCCGAGAGCCACTGTGGTGTTTGAAATATTTCAGAAGTAAGCCTCATAGGCGAGCCATAATTGTAGATCCTCATGTTTGTAGGGTTGTAGTGAAGGTTGGACATGGACGCTGATACCTTCTCCATGGGAAGCGATAGTGTGTTGTCCTCCATCCCGGTGGTTGTGTCGAAAGTGTAAAACACTTCCTCTTTGTAGGTGTTTATTTAGCGAGTTGCTTGAACAGACATGTCTTCCATGTGTGTGCCAGTATAAACCTTTCCGTGTCCAGTCGGCTCACGACTATGTTCCCATGATTATCTGTCGTGGCGAATATATAACCCACAAGCCCTTGCTGTCAACTGATAGATGGATGTCCGTCAAGTCACTGCATTTGTAGTAACAGTAGGGGAATACTTGTTGAATCCAGCAGGTTTATCTAAATTTCCCCCTGTGTGTTTGTGTTTGCCTTATGATAAATTGGCTCCCTGTTTAGGGTTGCTTCTGCCCTTGTGCCCAGAGTTTCTGGTTGGGCACAGTAAGAACATGAAAAATCCACAAAGACATTTCCTGGGCTGTCCACTGCTCCACTCACTATAAACACAAAGACCAGTCACTGGTAATTATTATCAACCAATTACTGATCATTTTTCCGAAAGACCAATCAGTGCTAGATATAATTTGATGATGACCATCCACTGTTCACCATGATTACAAAAAAACTAGACAGCTGATCTAATCCTGCCCAAAGGTTTGTCAGAGAGTGCCCTCTTGTGGTTTTGAGGGAAATTATTCAGGGTAAAGTACACTCATACTCCTGATAAGAGAATAAACCAAAGATATATCTATTAGAATTAACAAAACATGTGGGACATATGCACTCACTGGCCGCTTCATTAGGTACATATTGCTAGTAAATCTTTGGACCCCATTTCACCTTTAGCAGTGCAATTATTCTTGGCATTATACTTTCTACAGAGATGGTTTTCTACATTCCTTGGTTGTAACCAGTGGTTATTTGAGTAACTGTTGTCTTCTTATCATCATCTCAAACCAGTCTGTCCATTCTCCTCTGACCTCTCCCTGATATCAACAAGGTCATTTTCAGGCACTAAACTGTCCTTTACTGGATATTTTCTCATGTTCTGACCATTCTCTGTAAACACTAGAGATAGTTGTGTGTAAAAAATCCCAGTAGATCAACAGTTTCTGAAATAATCAGAACCAGCACCGTCTGGTTTCATCAACAATGCCACATTATTTAAAGTCACTTAAATGACCTTTCTTCTTCATTCTGATTTTTCCCCGGAGGAAAACTGTTCTCTGCATTTAACCTAGAACGCCTAGAACAGTGTGCCGGCCCCATTGATGCGCACGGAGAGCAGCTGGGGGTTAGGTGCCTTGCTTCAGCCATGACTTGCCTAGAGTGAGGATCGAACCGGTGATCTCTTAGCCCCTAGCCCTCTACCCCTCTCCATTTAGCCTTGGCTGACAGGAACCAAAAACCAAGATATTAGCAGATATCCAATGTGCTATGGCAAACGCTAATGAAACAGTGAAGGGTGCAAGGGATATTATAGACTATAAAGCTGGTGCTAATAACAATGGTGCTATGGTATCTGTGAGGAAAGGAGGTGCTCTTGCTATCTCTCTTTCTCTCTTGTCATGACTTTACCTGTTTATTAATAATTTAAAAGTAATCTATTTGTCACTATTGTTGCACACAGTGGAATTGGTACTTCACATTTAACTCATCCATGTAGTGAAACGGCACCACAAATCTGAAATGATCACACATGACCAGAGCTTTAAGCTCCACAGTGCCCTGGGTTAGGCCTTGCTCAAAGGCCGTTCAGACATATCTTGAGCTGGAATTGAACCGGGGACCTTCCGGTCGCAAGGCTGGTTCTTTACCCGCAAGATACATTTTGATATCCTTTTCCTTGGGAGGCTTTAGATTTAAATATGCTCTGCCCATTTCTGTGACATCACCTTGTATAAAGTCATGTGATTTCATGTCTCACTGGCACTAAAAGGTCGAGATTTTGCTGTAATTCTTGTAGTCATGCTACACTCTTGTAATGTTTTTCTATGGGAACCCAAGCGTTGCTTCAACTGCCAACATTCTATAATAAAAATAATACTAATATTAAAAATAACAACAACAATAATAATGTCACGTCCGCTGCCACTAGATGGCGCCAGGAACTGTGTTTCAGGACTCTCTCCTTCTCTCTCACATGCACGCACACACAAACAAACAAACAAACAAACTCTGATTTTTCCCCACAGCGCTTTTCGACACACTTGATAGGATTAAGATGATTATTCCACCTTATTAAAGCCAGGGATGAAGAAGATAAAGACGATTCTAGACACTTTAAAAGGAGCAGTCAGGAGGAAAGTCGCTGTGGGTTAACTAGTTTAACTCTATACATGTTGTACGTCTCCGTACCCTTTAATAGCATCAAATAAACCATACCTCATTAATGTACAGGCCATGGTGGAAGGAGTCACATGTGTATTGGGTAAATGAGTTATAATATCTGGAAGTGATGATTTTCATCTGTGAAAACACAACACTCATCCCATTTGAGAAATACACTATTAACACAATGGTAGCTGACAACAGCAGAGAACCTGGAATTATTCATAAGTGTGATGAAACAAGCATGAACATCACACATCGCCGGCGTTGTGTCGAATTCAGTATCTCCAGCATCGACAACTATCATTCACCCTCAAATATAATCTCCATTTTTATTTTATTTTAATGCAAATCTAAAGAATGAAAAAATGATTGCATGTTTTATTCAACAGTGATAGAAATTGCTGATTTACAAAACAGAGGCTTTGCGGCGTGTCCACACTCCTGAGACGTGAAAGCACCTAACAGCGCGGATGCTGAATTCAACATGCCTGTTGGATAAATAAGCATGCACCAGTCCCAGAAAGAAATGAATAAATCGAGTTTAACTAGCTAGCTAGTATGTTACTGCGGAATCATTCATTAATTCATTCATTTCATTCTGCTTACTCTACTAAGGGCCATTTTAGAGACACCAATTAACTTAGAATGTTTCTGGAATAAATATATATATATATATATATATATATATATATATATATATATATCTGTATGTATCCATATATATGGCCCACCCTATACACTGGAACCAGAACCAATGTTATGCCCAGGTGAAGAAAACCCTATATATATATATTTGTCTGAGCCCATTTTCCTGGCTCTTATCGCATTCCGCAACACAATAATCCTGACAAACCCAGATTCTCCGACAGCATCCTGCATCATTTAACTAGAGATATCAATAGAAACAGATCATCCTGATCCTGGGACTGCAGCGCTGTCTGAAACAGCTGGAGAACAGCGTGTCATTGTTGGAGAACGAAGACGATGGTGATCCATCTAGAACCGTGTCATTGCATATCATCGAGCTGGAGTTTTCTGAGATCCTGGGGCTGATGTCTAAACTGAACAGAACCATCAACTATCACAAACCACTGGAAGTGAGAATGGCCAATCAGGTGACATCCTGCAGCAGGTCACATCAAAATCACATCATGACGTAACACAATATTTTTTATCACAAAGTATAGAGAAAGATCCTAATATGTTGGTTTTAATAATGAAAAAATTGTCGATCAGCAACCTTAGCTTCCTCCATGGCCATGACCGTGTGGGATCAAACCCAATGACTAATCATGTCCAGAGTCGAAAAATACACAGGTCCACATTTCTCTGATCACAAAACAAATCACTACTGATCTCTGATCACTACTCTGTCAAAAATGTAGCTGGAAACTGGAAATGTAGCATGGGTCTGCAAAAAGCCAGACAATCCACTCGACACATCATCACCAACCACGGCCCACCAAAGACCGTAAAAACCAAAATACAAAAGAATTTGACACGGCTCTTCTGGAGATGTTGGCTGTCGCACTTGCTGCTCTTTTTTAAACATAACCTAGCAGTCATTATTATAGTGATTTGTCTACAACTCTGTTTGCTTACATTTGCGTTTTATACCGACATGCATCCTCATACTCAAGTCAACCCATGCCTGATACAGCATGTCCACCAGTTTACATCTCTAGCAGGCTACTTTGTGACCTTTGGCTGGATGATGATGGTTCCATCTACTCACTTTGGCTGTACGGGGTCATGGCTGTTATTTTGTCTTTGTGTTACTGAAAGTCCAAAGCTTGACTATGGGCAAGCAGGACCTCAAAGCCTTCAATTTTTCACAAGTGGTAACCAAAGAGCGAGAAAATCAGCGTGTGAAGAGAGACTTGGCTGAGTGTCAGAACGAGCTTTTGGCCACACCGCAGCCTCCGACTTCTCGCCTACGTACGTACATTTTAGAATTTTGACCTTATTGTAAGAACTCGACAATAAAATCTCAGCCTGATATATAAATGGTACATGTTTTATCAGGAATCTGCAGATTTCTCCTAACTCCTAAACTACTTCTTCTTCTTTCGGCCTCTCCCTTTTATTGGGGGTCGCCACAGGGTGTCAACCTTTTCCACCTTACTCTGTCCTCTGCATCTTCTGCTTTCACTCCAACTACCTGCATGTCTACATTGACCACA
>JAOUQT010080320.1:0-20220 GCA_025769995.1 Xyliphius kryptos
TGTACCCAGCGATTGATTGGCGCCCTGTCCTGGGTGTATCTGCCCAGCGCCCGAGACGTTCTCCCCTGGATGGGCATAGGGACCCCCCGCGCGACCCTCATAAAGGAATAAGCGGAAGATAATGAATGAATGAATGATTGAATGAATGAATGAATATGTGATTATAAAGGACAAACACTATATGGACTACATTAATAGGTCTACTACACTATATACCTATAAAAAACATTTATGACATTCATTAGAGTGTATTTGTGTGATATAATTCCTTCAGAAGAGCATTTGTGAGGATAGACACACATAATGGGTGAGCGACCAGGCTCACAAGCTCCATTGTCCTTTATCCCAAATTGATGGAACTGACCCGCACATATAAGCTTTCCATCCATCCATCCATTATCTTCCGCTTATTCCTCTATAGGGTTGCGGTGGGGTTCCCCATGCCTATCCTGGGGAGAAAATCTTGGGCGGTGGCCAGATACACCCAGGACAGGGCGCCAATCCATCGCTGGAAACACACTTACTCACAAATCCACACACAATATATGGGGTATTTTACCATTTAGCATTCAGTTTACCTTGAATCCATGTTTTTGGAGTGTGGGATGAAACCGGAGAACCCGGAGAAAACCCACACAAACACGGGGAGAACATGGAAACTCCAACCAGATCAGGATTAGAACCGAGAATCCACAGTGCTAAGAGGCAAACGTGCTAACCACTAAACCGCCCAGGGCTCAAGTTTTTCCACACAAAATTTACCTAACCATGACTTAATGAATATTGTTTTGTGCAATAAGGCACAGTTATGCTGGATTAGTAACTGTTTCCAAACCGTTCCCACAACGATAAAAACATCAAAATGGATGCACAATTACTGTGCCCACTTTACCTGTACTTTTACTTAGAGTTTACTTAGAGTAAAGCAGCCAAATTCAGTAATTATAAGGTGTTTCTCAATACTTTTGTCCATATAGTGTATTCAAACTACACCTGTTTAGGCCCAATTACTGTATAACCATTGAACATTTATGGAACTTCTGACATTGTTGTATTCCCAGGTGACTAAAAGGTCATTACATTTTTCATCCCTTATAATTAATGTCACCATAAAAACCATCTATTTTATATGAAACCATACATGTATAAAAAAGGATGCTGAGTTTTCTTTCCAAAGATTAATAAGAAAACAATACCTTAAGTTTTATTAGCTGTACACTTTAACTCTCTTCATGACTTTTAACAAATCATCCACTCCTGGCCTTTTTCTTGTGCAGTAAACAAGATGCCTTTCTGCCAACTAGAAGATAAAAAGGGAAGGAAGTCCTTGAAAGGTGACAAAGGTAACAATACGTTTTCGTTACTATTCCGATATTCTTGGTTTCTTTATAATTAAAACAGCAAGTTTATGTGCTTGATAGATGTGAATGTTAGTTACGTACATATACAGGTCAGTTATCAAAACATAATTTAATTAACAGCTTAATTCATTTTTAAACCAGTTTTTATTGCATTTGCATTAATGATTGTCTCAATACGGAGTACTAAGAATTATAAGTTTGTAGTTTACTTACATTATTCGGTAGATATAGCCTCCTTATAATCCATATAGAAGCATTTTGTAGTTCTACAATTACAGACCGAAGCCCATCTGTTAATCTCTACATACTATATTGATCCCGTTTGTTCAATAATGTGGTGGTTAGTGTATGTGTTGTGTTTGTATGAGTGGTTCATACACAACAAAGTATGTATAGAAACACATGGACTTAAGGATGTATCTTGTGGTAAGTGCAACTGATAAAATTGTTGTATCAGGGTTGATACAACACTTCTGGAGCAATTAGGGTTAAGGGTCTTGCTCAAGAACCCACATTGGTAACTTCAAACTTGTGATTCGAACCAACAACCTTCAGATTGATAGCCCAACACCCTTCCCACAGAGCTACCACACCCAATAGTATTAAAACTTGTGGTTAAGGAACCAGCCTTGTGATCTGAAGGTCCCTGGTTCAATTCCATGTACCATCAAGTACTATGGCTAAAGTGCCCTTGGGAAAGGCACCTAACCCTATTTGCTACCCGGCCACAATCTACAGGGCTGCCCACCGCCTCAGACACATGCACACACTTCATTCAGTGTGTGTATATTTGTGTGTTTGACTGCACGGATGGGTAAAATGAGGACACAGTAGGCAAAATAAATCACTTTTTTTTTCTTTTTTATTATTCTTTCATGACTGTATTAGGGTGTATTTGCAATGTAAAATCTGCAAAGATAATAACATTTTATTAACAATTAAAAATTAATTTTATAACAATATGACTGTATGTAATTTAGAAAATGACTTAATTCCAATAAGGGCATATTGCAGTACCCAAAGTATTTGCAAAGCTTTTATTCCTTGATGGGAATGTTAACAGAAAGTACCTGGAGATCACGGATATTCTTGGTTTCTTTATAATTAAAACAGCAAGTTTATGTGCTTGATAGATGTGAATGTTAGTTACATATACAGGTCAGTTATCAAAACATAATTTAATTAATTAATTCAGCTTAATTTGGATCTCCAGGTACTTTCTGTTAACATTCCCATCAAGGAATAAAAGGGTCATAATGGGTCATAATGCTTACATGAGCAAATACAAATTTTAAAGGCAGGTGATTCATTTTTGACATTAACTTTTCACTTGAACTGTGTTTTAGGAGATAGGATTTGTTACAAAATATTTTTACCATGACTTAATCTGTGTTTTATTTCTAGTTGACGAAGTCGAAGTGTATAAGGCTCAGAGGAGTCTCAATTCGGCTCCCCGCAGCCAGGCCCCACGTACCAGGGATGAATTTCTCCAGTGTAAGTCCTTATATTTGTGTTAAGTTCTTCTTTTTCTTTTTTCTGCTTTGACCCTTTTTTCCAAGGGTCGCGACAGCGATGAACTCGCATATAAGACTTGTTTTACACCAGATTCCCTTCCTGATAGCAGCCAATTTACCTTAAATCCATGTTGTTTTTGGACTGTTGGAGTTTATTAAGATAATAATATTAACAAAGTGCTAATTAGGTGAGACAAAGTTACTCAGCGTATAGCCCAGTAACCTCAGCAAGCATGACATTGGTTTGATTCGCATGGAGGCTTGCCGGACCCTGTAGGTGTGGGGTTTGCATATTTCCATTCTATCTTCTTCAATTTTATCTCATTAATCTAATAAATTTAAGAAAACATTTTACTCATAGATGTGAATGCATTTGTGCATCTGCTTGGCAATGGACTTGTCCAGATTGTTTCCCTGCCTTTCACCTAATGAGCACTGAGGCTCCAGAATCCCAATGACCACGATTAACATAAGTGGCTTAGAAAATGACAGAATGAATGGATGAAATAGCTATTTGCTTGTCCTTATGTACTACTTATGATATTTAAAAATGCAGTTATTCTCCTTGACACACATTTACTTAGAAATCAGTAAAGTGACATTTATTAATACAAAGAATGCTTTTGAAATAGACCATCACCTTGATCACTTAATTAAACCTTTAACAATAATGTGCAGTACAAGCTGGCCTTTGGCCTAGTCCTAGGCTGCTTGTTGTGGGAGTAGTCTAACAGCATTCCTTAGATACAGGATTAGTGTCTGTACAGAATAAGAGAACTCGCTCATTCTGTTGGATGAGTGGGCGTTTGGTTTGTTAAAGGAGGGTGAGCATTCCAAGAACTGGTGCAAAACATTTACAAGGACGGCTTCGTTTCCAAAATCTACCCCAGATGCTTGTTTGCTTACTGGCTCACGTAGTGGTGCATGCACTCGTTCTCTGTCAAGCTGGGGGTTTGTGACTGTACACGGGTAATCACACAAACACTTCATTTGAATGCCTGCGTCCCTGCATGCGGCTGTTCGGCCAAACTGTTTGTTGTTCTTTTCCAGGTGGAACTGCTTAGTTGAAATGCTTGTTGTTCCTGTCTAACTGAAAAATCACAAAGCCTAGGCTTCAGAAACCATACTATGTGTTTCATCTATTGTGCAACTTTGGGGTGGTGCCCAGATTAGTGGTGCAAATGGTGAAGCAATAAAACCTGTAGTTAGCTAAAAGGTATTAACAGGCTATTTTAGAATGAACAATGTGCAGAGAAGTTCGACTTTTTGAATACCAAATGTATCTGCATGGGTGTGGAGTCAGTCTGAAATGTATACTGCCACTCTCGGCCCTCTAGATCAGAGACGATCACGTGGTTCCTCAGGCAGCCGCAACCTCCTAAAGTACAACCAGCTCTGAGAGCTGACGAGGTGGGCAGATTCTAGACTTCATTTGCATGCTAGGCCTTTACTCCTTACAATGCACACACTATATGACCAAAAGTAGGTGGACCTGACGATCACAGCTATGTTCACCCCTAAAATGTCTTGTTGAAACGTGTAGGGTGTTCACATACTTTTAGTCATATAGTGTAACAGTGCTGACCAGACATCAGATTTCCAGAGATCAGCTTTCGAGCAAAACTGATACCAGTTCAGCATTTCTGCTTTAGTAATAGATGCCCTGGTCTGTCTTTGGGTTTATCTCTCCTGCATGGAATAATTTGGTACAGAATGTTAACGGAATACTCCTGAATTATTTTTTTATCTAATCTATTTTACCAATGAGTGGTATAGGGAAACTATACTATGTACGACTACAATCATGTTTGTGCACAAAGCAATCTAATGGCAACTGATGAGGATTTGGCACATAGCATATGTACTTTTTTTTGGAAGAGATTACATATCCCACTAACTTTAAGACAGATTTTTGATGTTTTTTACACTTTGCCGTATTATGTTGCTTCACTAGAAGGAAAATTCACTGAGGAACATTTATTTAAAATAAATGTTTATAAACTCCAGTAAATGTATATGTGTGATGTAAACTCTCATTAGCATACATGTTTAGTATTCACTACTGCATAGCAATAAATTGTAATCAAAAATCACAAAATTACATAATTGCTAACAAATAATATCTTTTAGAAGTATTCCTTTAACATGGCAAGCATGAGGGGGCAGAACACATATTTCTTTTTTATTCAGGTTTAGCTAAAATGACTAACATTATCTTTATTTTTCACTTAAATAGATGCTTGCCAACTAACTCTAGACGACAACACAGCATACAAGCAGCTCTACCTCTCTCGAGGCAAAAGGAAGGCAGCACTGAAGAGAGAAGCACAAGGCTACAGTGACAGTCCCCAGAGATTTGACTGCCTTCCTCAGGTACTATGCAAGGAGGCCTTGAGTGGTGGCGCCCACTACTGGGAGGTGGAATGGAGTGGGGAAGGTGCTTCCATCGGTATCACTTACAAGGGTATCAAAAGGGCAGGCTATGGGGATTCAGCCCGCATTGGCTACAACCGCAAATCCTGGAGCCTTTTCTGCTCAGACTCCAGTTACTCTGCTCGACACAGCAAGGATCAACTCGATATCAAGGCTCCCTACTCTTCTCGTATTGGGGTTTTTCTGGACTATGATGCTGGAACTCTTTCCTTCTATAGTGTTGCTGAAACTATGTCACTTATCCATCAGTTCAAAGCCTCCTTCAGTGAACCAGTCTATCCTGGCTTCTGGGTGTGGTACGAGTCGGCTGTATGTCTTTGTCAGGTGTAGAGTGCTGTTTTTCGTATTTGTTTTGAATTATGATTCATAATTATTAATGCATATTTAAATTTGTTTGAGTAAAAATCTTCTATATCTATTTTATTATCAGTTCATGAAGTTCATTACAATGTTGATACTTGGAATGTGAATGTTTAAGTGGAGAATGGAGAGATTGTAAAATAATTAAAAAGATAAGAAATATTTTTTTTATTATAAAAAGCTATAATCAAAGTCAAAAATCTGACTCTGTACTACATATTAGCATATAACACTTTTTAATGGACAATAAAAATATATCTATATATACACATAAGGCTTTAAAATCTAAATTTTTTAAGTCTTTATACTACTACTAAACAAGTGTTTAAAGTAACAATGAGGTGCAAATTTTTCTGCATTTTGTTTATGTTGTCCTTACCTGTTGTATTTAACACATGCTCACTTAGAATGTTAATGTTCTGTTAATGAATGATGGTAATGAAATACAAAAACATTACAAGATTACAGGACATATAACTTTGAATGGCCGCATTAATAGCTTATTCATTAACACCTGACCTACACTGGCTCTTTGCAGACAAACATTGCAGGCAATTAATTACTTATAAACTTGTGGCTGTACAGACTTTGCAGGCAGGGCCATGTAAACAAATGTCTTGTGATTCCTAATGAGAAGGTTTCTATTGTGTTATTATTTGCTGAAATTCAAACAAACTGAAGAAATATATAAAAAGTTGAATCACTGAATGAACTAACCTAATTCTCAGCCCTGAATCGACTCCCTTTGATTCAATTTAAGGGGATTGTATAAAATCACACGCCTAATACTGTCTGTTTGTGGATACTGTTCCTACATGTCCAGTTACCCCTGCACTATATATATATGAATGAACACGTGGAGTTATGTTATGTACATCACAAAAAAGGTGAAATAACTGAAAACATGTTTTAAATTTTATTTTCTTCAAAATAGCCACCCTTAGCTCTGATTACTGCTTTGCACACACTTGAGCTTCAAGTGAGCTTCAATGAGCTTCAAGAGGTAGTCACCTGAAATATTTTTCAGGTGTGCCTATCAGGGTTAATTAGTGGAAATCCTTGCTTTATTAATGGATTTGCTGCAACTAGAAGTAAGGTTACTACACAGCTGACAGCCCTATTGTACAACCAATAAAATTCATATTATGGCAACAACCAATTAGCTAACTTAAGAAACATAGGTGGCCATCATAACTTTAAGAAATGAAGGTCAGTCAGTCCGGAAAATTGCTAAAACTTTAAATGTGGTCCCAAGTGGAGTCACAAAAACCATCAAGTGCTGCAGAGAAACTGGCACACACGAGGACCGACACAGGAAAGGAAGACCAAGATGGTGAACGGATGGATTCCACATGCCTGGTTCCCACTCTGAAGCATGGAGGAGGAGCTGTGATGGTGTGGGGGGTGTTTTGCTGGTGACACTGTTGGGGATTTATTTAAAATTGAAAGCACACTTAACCAGCATGACTACCACAGCATACTGCAGCGACATGCCATCCCATCTGGTCTGCGTTTAGCTGGAACATCAGTTATTTTTTAACAGGACAATGACCTCAAACACACCTCCAGGATGTGTAAGGACTATTTGACGAAGAAGGAGAGTGAGAGTGCTGCGGCAAATGACTTGGCCTCCACAGTCACCAGACCTGAACCCAATCAAGATGGTTTGGTGTAAGCTGGAACACAGAGTGAAGGCAATATGGGCCAACAAGTTCTAAACATCTCTTCTTAAAGCTCATTGAGAGAATGCCAAGTGTGTGCAAAGCAGTAATTAGAGCAAAGGGTAGCTATTTTGAAGAAACTAGAATATAAAATGTTTTCAGCTACTTCACATGTGTTCATTCATAGTTTTGATGCCTCGAGTGAGAATCTACAATGGAAATAGTCGTGAAAATACAGAAAACACATTGAATGAGAAAATATGTCCAAACTTTTGGCTTGTACTGTGTATATATATAGTGCTCAAAAAATGGGTAAAAAATAAAATCTTTATTTAGTAGATAGTGGAATGTGTTAAGAATAAAATAACACATGACAGCACGAAATTCCTCAAGACAAAATGAGGCTCAGTAATGTGTGTGGCCTCCACATGCCTGTATGACCTCTCTACAACGCCTGGGCATGCTCCCGATGAGGCGGCGGATGTTCTCTCCAACGGTCCCCTCCATGTCTCCTGGTGTACTGGCCTGCCTTCTGGTATCTGCTCCATGCTCTGGACACTGTGCTGACAGACACAGCAAACCTTCTTGCCACAGCTGGCATTGATGTGCCATCCTGAATAAGCTGCACTACCTGAGCAACTTCTGTGGGTTGTAGACACAGACTCATGCTACCTCTATGGTGAGAGAACCGACAAAATGCAAAAGTGGAAAAGGTCTGTAGTCACCACCTGCAGAACCACTCCTTTGTCTTGCTAAATGTTTTCTGTTTCATTTGAACAACAGAAAGGAAAATTAATTCACAATCAGTGTTGCTTCCTTACTGGACAGGTTGACTTCACAGAAGTGTGGTTGACAAAGCGTTACATTGTGTTGTTTAGTTGTTTAAGTTAAGTGTTATAGTTATATAAGTATATTGGCTATAAAGCAAACATTACATTCATTAAACTCAGGTGATTTATACATTCCTCTTACCGCAGGTATATCAAGTCAATCATTTACTAATGCATTCTGAACAAATGTATGCTTTTAACTTTGTGGAAATATTTTGGTAAGAATTGAATAAAACACCTGAATTTAATGAATGTAATGTTTGCTTTATGTCCAACTTACAGTAAAGTAACTAAAATTTTAATGTTCACAAAGTTTTAAAGTTTCGTTTTCAGGTGTCTCAGGTCAGAAAGCCATTTCGCCCAACAACAGTGTCTGACCTCAGAAATATTCTTCTGGATAAATGGGCAAAGATTTTTAGACATGTTAGAAAATCTTCTAGGCATGCTACTGAGAAGAGTGCAAGCTGTTCCAGATTAAAAAAGGTAACAATTTATCACAAAGGACATGTCACAAATGCTCCAGTATAGATGTATTAATAAAAAAAAAAAAAAAAAACAGGGTAAATAGGTATTTACTGCCACAGGTAATAGAATAAACTTTACAAAAATGTTTGTAAAATCTGTGAAGAAATAGACACTTAAACACACATAGACACACATAGACAATTAATAGTAAATATATTTGTTTTATCAACCTAAAACCTATATTTATTATTCTAGTATTATTCTAGTAATTTTAGACAGCTATTTTTATTTCATTATATATTTTTTAAAAACACTGACAAAGTATATCATTTTCAGATATTGGTTAAGCAGAAAGGTGATGAATGGCTCTGTGCGGGTCAGTCGAGTTCTTTCATATCATATTCACTCAGCCATGCCTATATGGTCCTTGCTTTGTGCACTTGGGCAGAGTAATACTGGAATATTAAAGGGCCCTCCCTAAATTAGTAAGACAATAAAGAAAACATATAATTTTCCGAAATGCAAGTCTGTATAAGACATTGTAGACACCCGAATTCCACTACTAAGACTTGTAAGGTGGTAGGTAATATTTCAAAAAATACGTTCATAAAAATTTAAATGTATAATTTTTTACAGATTAATGAAAGTTTTTAATTATTTCGACATATGCATAGAAATACTGTTAAAGCTATAACAATATTTTTGTATGTCCTTCATATATATACATTGTAATTATTTTAACCTGGATTTGTTTGATATGCATAGACATTGTTTTACTATCTGAAAGTTTACATTATTCATACGTTAGGCTATTTAGGTTGTTTATACATCTCGAATACTTGTTAAATACATTGAAATACAAAATAACGCAACGGGATACTCTAATGAACATTTTTTCTGTGTGTAGGAACTTTTATGCGGATGTTTGTTTCCCCCCGGCAACAATTCGTTTGCGCGCTCATTCAGAAAGTAGCGCCGCGCTTCAAAGAACATGGCGACTCAGGTAATAGCTGCACGTTGATATTCTCGGGGATATAATTTGTTTTGCTAGGATTTAAGATAAAAGTTTGAGAGCAGAATCACTGTGGTATGGCAGAAAACGTTTAGACCGTAGTTTAATTGCTGCCCTGTAGTTTACGGCACGGCGAGGCGGCTCTGCGATTAGTTTATTTCAGTTAACATGAGACTCATGCTGCTGTGTCATTATTAAAACAGTTAAAGCACATATTGTGCTACCGTTTCCGTTCACTAACGTGCTTATACGTGCATATAAACTTGTATGTGTGTTCTGACTAATTGCGTTTCTTTATTAAACCCTTTTCTGCCTGTTTAAAAACGTTTATCTTGCTAACCAGCTAAATTAGCACAATAGCTCAATCTGAACGTTCGTGTTGAACCCACAGTATCTGCTGCATAACAGATACTTGATTTATTTGACTTATACTATGTTTTTGTTTAAAGTAAGCGGGTGTATTTGTTGTTCGTGAGCTGAAGTTAATAGTTATATTTTTGGCTGACAGCGCACGTTGTTCTGTTGTGGCTTTGGAGTCGCTATGGCAACGTGTTAAAGCTTTATTTTCGAACGGGAGTAAATATTGAACGCTTTGATGCTTTTGCTTGCGTTTGATGTTTCTTTTGTTGTGTTATTGTCGTTTTAATTGATTGGTGAATTTGTTTATGAATGTTTTGTTACCGTCCCTTTGATTATAAAAGATGGCAACCACTAAAGTTCCAGAGGTGCGTGACCTCACCAGGATAGAGAGAGTGGGTGAGTAAACTGAATGCTGTGTATTTTCCTCTTTTTTGTATGTGGTATTTAAGACTGACAGTAAGAATGCTAATTAATTGTATTTCAGGAGCACACTCTCATATTCGAGGCCTTGGATTAAACGATGCTTTAGAGGCCAGACAGGTTTGTCCTAAAATTACATTTGTTGTGTTTTGTCCACTTGTGCTTTATGATATGGGTTCAATCATGAAAAACAAACAAAAAAAATGGCTTATGGTCCCACCTTGCAATTCAATTATTGCAAAAAGTGCAATTGATGAACAATACTGACTGATACTCCATTTAATTTCAACACAACATGCCTTAAAATGTAAATCAAATCAAATTGTATTCATCACATGCACATTAATACACAGTACAATTTTTCTGAAGCTGCAAATTTACAAAAATGTTTTAAAAGTTTTAAGTTTAGTTTAGTTTAGTTTAGTGGAAATAATTTTACAATTAAGTACAGGGTGCAATTAAACCAGTGAGGATAAATTAAGTTATATGTAAATTAAAAAAATTAAAATAGAAACTGAGTTAATTTCAAAATGTAAAAACTAGAAAATTATTTTGTTACCTAAAAATTGTATGTGCAGGTCTGGAAAAATTTGAAATATACATACAAGTAAAAAATGTAAACCATATGTGCCGAGTCTTGTACTTAATAGTGTTTGCTAAGATATATATATATATATATATATATATTTATATATTTAATATATAAATATATATATATGTGTGTGTATGATTGTCTAAATCTGGTTTTGTTTGGTTTATTTCTGTTTCTTAGGTGTCTCAGGGTATGGTGGGGCAGCTGGCAGCTCGGCGGGCAGCTGGTCTGATCCTGGAGATGATCAAAGATGGACACATTGCTGGGCGCGCCGTACTCATTGCTGGACAACCTGGAACAGGCAAAACTGCTATTGCTATGGGTACCAGATCATTTATTAACACTTTAAACAGTAAACCACTTTCAACAAGTATACCTTTATCTTTTAAAAGAGACTGTTCATATGTGTAGCTCGACAGGCCTGAATTTGTCTTCAATAACTTTCAATAAGAAATTTTAGATTTGCATGCATCAATGCTAGTAAGTGATACGATCCTCATGTACCTTAAACACAACCCTTGTATAATGGCACCTGGTACCACTTTACTCAGTTATTTTTACTTGTTCTTTTACAATTGAAACATCCTGTATAACCTGATTGAATAGAAGTACATGACATGATACGACTAAATTACTTGATTTCGTGATAAAAGTCCCATTATGTAATGTTGTATATATAACAGCCTAACAAATAATCAAGTAAACCTCTAAAAAATAAAAAATCTTTAAACTGTAATGTTAGTGTTTTGTAAGAAGAGTGAATTAATTATCTATCTTAATTGCTGGTTTGAAGCTTCAGTTACAAACATTTAAACTAATTTTCAGACAAAATATTTTCTAATTCTTTTCATGACTATTTTTTGGTAATGTACACCTGTATCTTTTTCTTTTGGTAGGAATTGCACAGTCTCTTGGTCAAGACACACCATTCACTGCTCTAGCAGGAAGTGAGATCTTCTCTTTGGAAATGAGTAAGACTGAGGCCCTGAGTCAGGCTTTCCGCAAAGCTATAGGAGTACGAATTAAGTAAGCAGGGTCAAACACTGTCTTTTTTTTAATTTCTTTTCACAAATCTTAAGGAAGCACTTGGTTTCTTAAACTTTAAGGGTGGAAGAAAATTATTATTACAGCTTCCAGAAATGGACTAAATATGCTTGTGTATTTTGTACATGTATACAGATTGCTATTGGAACTTAAAATTTGGGGTTGCTTCAGTCATTCTTGCATTCAGCAAAGCTATACTTGATTTAATATACCTGTGAAAATGAGACTAAATGAAACAGCTGAATTCAGAGGTTAATTTGTGTCCTTAACACTTTTATACATAGTGTATTATTGCTAAATAGGATCCCAGGGCATTAGGATTTTTTTCTCTGTCAGAAATATTGTGTTCAAAACATTTATGTGTTTGTGTAGAGAGGAGACAGAGATCATTGAGGGCGAGGTTGTGGAGATTCAGATTGACAGGCCAGCCACGGGAACGGTATGTCACATCTCTACCAGCTTTTTTTACTTCGTGTTTAACATCAGATCTGCATGCAATGAAACACTTGTGATTTTTTTCTAAAGGTTATTTATTAAATTTCATGCTCTTAATTATGTAAAGTTTAATTACTACTTTACTACTGATACTGTTCTGTCATTTGTAAGTCACTTTGGATTAAAGCGTCTGCTAAATGTGAAATGTAATGCAGCATAACAATTAAGGTAGACTTAAAAAAAAAAAATAAAAGCTTTTTTTTTTTTTTTTTTTTTGTAAAGCTCCCTTCCAATATAAATATAATATATTTTTCTTCCATCTTTACCTCTACAGGGTACAAAAGTGGGCAAGCTGACTCTAAAGACAACTGACATGGAGACTATTTATGATCTGGGAAATAAAATGATTGAAAGCCTTACTAAAGAGAAGGTTCAGGCTGGGTGAGTGAGGATAGTTGTAGCTATGACACTCTTGTGCACACTTTGTGGCTGACTGCCTTGCTTGATTTCTGCAGGGATGTGATTACTATTGATAAAGCCACGGGAAAAATCAGCAAGCTTGGCCGATCTTTTACCAGAGCTAGAGATTATGATGCCATGGGCTCCCAGGTAAGCAATGTGGTTCACAAATGGTGCATGATATGATCTTTTATGAGACTATATTTAACTAGCCTCCTGTTTGTCATCGTGTTTTGTTTTAAAGACTATCCTCAAGTAACTATAGTCAGTATCATATAACAACATCCTTCCGAAGAATTGATACCCTGATGAAGACATATTTAATTTTACATTAAACCAAAATTGCCACATTTACATGAATTTGTTATAAGTAGGGACATTTATTTGTACAAAAATACTTGTTACAATTTAGATCAACCCTTTAAATATTTTTTTAATGTAATTTGTTATTTTGTCACTTTAAACTTACAGGCAATAATTTATAACTTCTTGGTATAATTAGCCCACATATCACCTGTTCTGGAAGTTGAGTCTCACTTTTGCATATTATGGTGGTTTAATAGTGCTTGAAAATTACATACAATATCCAAAAAATGTTTTTTTTTTAAGCAAATGAATGTATATGAGCAAGAGAGAGATGGTGCGTTTAAAGTGGTGTCTTTAGGACATAATCTCAAATATACAATGGGGTAAAAAAGTATTTAGTCATCCACTGATGGTCCATGCTCTCCTACTTAAAAAGATAAAAGAGGTCTGTCATTTTCATTATGGGTATGATTATGAGAGACAAAATAAAAAGAAATCCAGAAAATCGCATTGTAAGATTTTTAAAGAATTTATTTGAATATTACGGTGGAGAATAAGTATTTGGTCATCCACAAACAAGCAAGCTTTCTGGCTCTCACAGACCTATAACTTCTTTAAGAAGCTCTTCTGTTTTCTACTTATTACCTGTATTAATGGCGCCAGTTTGACTTCATTATTGGTATGAAGACACCTGTCCATAGCTGTGTTATAAGAAGTTTCTTGAAAATGTTGAGTGACTCAGGCTTAGGGGTGTTGTTGGGAAGGTCGTTCCACCATTCAGCAGTGGTGAATGAAATGGAGTGAGAATTGGCGCCTTGGTGAGTTGGAATCACCAGGCGACATTCATCACTAGAGCGTAGTGAACGAGTTGGAGTGTTTCTAGTAAAGATGGACTGAAGGTAGGGCAGCTCCAGCGACAGTCCTTTAGGCCAGGGTCAGTGCCTTGTACTGAATGCAAGCAGCTACAGGAAGCCAATAGAGCAAGATGAGTAATGGGGTGACATGATTTTGCTTCGGCTGGTTGAACACAAGTCGGTCTGCTGAGTTTTGAAGCAACAAATCAGGTCTGATTGTTAAAGTTGGAAGACTGGCAAGCAGAGCGTTTCAATAATCGGGATGAGGGCTTGGACTAGCAGCTGAGTAGCCTGTTCTTTTTGGAAAGGTTTTATTTTCCTGATGTTTTACAGAATAAATCTGCAGGAACTGATAGTTTTCAAGACCTGGTCTGTCTTGAAGATGTTTAAGATGATTGTCAATTAAAAAAACAAGATTCCGTTGAGTCGGGGAGATTGTGGAGCCATCAATCACTGTACCATCACTGTATTTCTAGGACATACAGGAGAATTAAAATATTATTTATCTCTCTATAGCCAAAGAAAGAGAGGCCGCTGCGACTGGTCGCACCGCTAACTTGTAGTAAGAAAAAATTCCAAAGCAAAAATGTAATATTCATTTGCATAAGAAATGGTCAAAATAACGAAAAAGATGCAGTGCTTTCAGACCTCAAATAATGCAAAGAAAACAAGTTTATATTAATTTAGAAACAACAAAAATAATGTTTTACCTAAGGAAGAGTTCAGCAATCAATAGTAGAACAACCATGATTTTTAATCACAGCTTTCATGTGTCTTGACATGCTTTCCTCCAGTCTTTCACACTGCTTTTGTGTGACCTTATGCCACCCCTGGTGCAAAAATCTAAGTAGTTCAGCTTTGTTTGATGGCTTGTGACTATCCATCTCTCTCTTGATTACATTGCAGAGGTTTTCAGTGGGGTTCAGGTCTGGAGATTGGGCTGCCTATGACAGGGTCTTGGTATGGTGGTCCATCATCCACACATTGATCGACCTAGCTGTGTGGCATGGAGCATGCTGGAAAAAACAGTCCTCGCTGTTGCGGAAGGAAGCAAATGTTTTTGCAGGATGACCCTGGTTTGATTAATATGTCCAAAGCTGCCATTTGCCATTCCTTTTGTAAGTTACTTGATGTCATCCTGCGTTTACTGACTTACATTCGACATAACATCTGCCTTTGTAATCAAGAGGAAAAGGAATAGTCACAAGCCATCAAACAAAACTAAACTGCTTAAATTTTTGCGCCAGGAGTGGTGGCATACGGTCACTAAAAAGCAGTGTAGAAGACTGGTGGAAAGCATGCCAAGATTCATAAAAGCTGTGATTAAAAATTATTCCACAAAATATTGATTTCTGAACTCTTCCCGAGTTACAACATTAATATTGTTGTTTCTGAATGAATATGAACTAGTCATCTTTGCATTATTTGAGGTCTGAAAGCACTGTATCTGTTTCACAATTTTGACCATTTCAGATTTTCTGCATATAAATACAAGGTTTTTGACATGTCAGTAGTTGATAGAATTAAAGAACAATGTTTATTTTACTCAAACATATACCTATAAAGTTTAAAATCTGAGAAACTGATAATTTTGCAGTGGTCTCTAAATTTTTCCAGAGCTCTCTATATTTAGTAGTAGGTAACATTAGTTAAACATGCTGTCTATCTTAAGGTGCTTCTGTACACGAATAATTCACTTCATTGAATACTGTATATTGAGTAAAGATATACTGGAAAAGTAAAAATTATTAGCATTTCCAATAAAAAGAATGCTGTTTGCCATTTGCTATTTCAGACCAAGTTTGTTCAGTGTCCGGAGGGGGAGCTTCAGAAGCGCAAGGAGGTCGTTCACACAGTCTCCCTGCATGAAATCGACGTGATCAATAGTCGCACACAGGGCTTCTTGGCACTCTTCTCAGGTCCCGTCTGGTAAAGTTTAAAGAGGTTTATTTGCTCTTAAGCTTGTTCTTATCCATTTTCTTCTTTTCTACTCTGCAGGCGACACAGGCGAGATTAAGTCCGAGGTACGTGAGCAGATCAACGCTAAAGTTTCTGAGTGGAGGGAGGAAGGCAAGGCAGAGATCATCCCAGGGGTGAGTGTTTGGTACAAGCGACTCATGTTATTGTGCTCTTTCAAGTACCAATCACAGCACTTGTTAGTTGATGAAATCTAATGGGCAGCAAATGAATATCCTTATTGTCAATGTTAGGAGCAAGTGACATTGACAAGTCAAGTCTAAGCGTTTTATTTAGTTTCGACAAGCATAACGTTACAATGTCTAGATGATTGGGTAAACTTGTAAGGGTATCCTGGTCTGTAGGGGTCAGTAGCGATTAAAAATGATCACAGTAAAAAAACAATGGTCATCAGGGGCTGCGGTTCATTGGTGCATGTGAGGAGTGAAGGCCATTTTCTGTTGTTTCTCTTCGATTTAACAGGTGCGCTTCGGTAAAATTGGTGTCAGGCACCCAATGTCACAGTGTGTTGTGTGTGAAGCTGCATAGTTGTAGACCTGTCAGGGTGCCAATGCTTATATCTGTCCACCAACGAAAACACTAACAATGTGTGTTTGAGCATCAGAACTGAACCGCAGAGCAATAAAAGAAGTTGGCCTGGTTTGATAAATTATGTGTTTTTATATATATATATATATATATGTGGATCGCTGAGTGTTTTTTTTTAATTTATTTAATTTTTTTGTCACTTACTTAAAATCAGATTATGGAAGCTGCTGAGACACCATGTCCTTGTGTCTTGCTATCTATGTGGATGTTTCTTTGACATGCACCACCTACCTAAGCATTATTACAGTGTCCACCCTTTCATGGAAACAGTATTTTGTCTCAAAACAAAAAATGGTTCAGGAATGGTTTGAGAAGCACAAGTTTAAGGTGTTGATTTGCCCCTCAATCTAATCTCATGTGTGTTGGGACAAAACACATCAGATCCATGAAGGCTTCATGTCACCATTTAGAGTAGTTTGAGGATTTGCTGCTAACAGCTTGGTGGCAAACACAATGGGGTGTAACTGTATGTGTATTGATACTGAACTGTTTGGTAAGGGGCAGTCGCATGAAGAATACATACATTCTAAAGGAACGCACAAAAAACAAGAAACACAAGTAGGAATAAAAATTAAGAGGCACTACTTAGCTGTACACACTGCTAAGCATGTACAGTAATGTACACATGTCGCGGGGGTTACAATCCAGTGTTTTATGTATAAGTTTAAGGCTTCATAAACCCTTCCCACACTGGTTTGAACATTTCATAGGCTTTTCAATGTTTTCTAAACTTAGCAACATATATACCAGAAAAAAGCCACATTATAGCAAAAACTCTAAATAAATAAATAAATGCAATATAGTGCACACATACACATTGAATTTGTACTGAACTGGTCCATACCACGGTGTGAACCTAACCTAGTTTTGTCTACCAGTGCACACTTTCAGGGGTTTATTGGAGTCAGAGCCCCTATTGGTCAGGGCTGATGTGGTAGGCTTGTGCAAAGTTGTTAAAACTGCAGCATAAATACAAACCTGTTTAGAGATTATATAGACAAGTTTACATTTCCTGACCATACCGAGTACCTTACACTGTTTGGCGCCATCTCGTGGTCCATTTGTAGAATGACATTTTTTATCACGATCTTTATGAAGCATGGACCAACATAAAGGGGAGACCAAACTAAAGAGAATTACAACATTCCAGACGAGATGTCACTAAAATGGCAGTATTATCAGAAGTAAGAGAGGGCTGGAGATTATTAGTGTGATGAAGTATGATGTCATTTTTTTGAGTTTGGAAAGACAGTGGGCTATCATGGATAACCTCCACATTCTTAACCTGCTGGGAAGTTGCAACAAATGTGTTGTGAAATATTGTTAATGAGCTCAATATAAATTAAGCCTCATGTCCTTTAAATTTTCTTTTATACAACACTATACAAGCCTAAGAGAATTCTTTAGAGATTTTATTTAAATCTTTCGTTCTCCTTTTCTTAGGTCCTTTTTATAGATGAAGTTCACATGTTAGACATTGAGTGTTTTTCTTTCCTAAATCGAGCGTTGGAAAGTGATCTTTCACCTGTTCTCATCATGGCCACCAACAGAGGCATTACCAGGTATAACTGCATACAAATGACACCCTGACTTTTAACTCCTGGCCTGCTCATTACACCCATCTAATTTCTATTTTTTTTTTTTTTTATAGAATTCGAGGCACCAACTACCAGAGTCCTCATGGTATACCTCTAGACATGCTGGACCGGCTGTTGATCATTGCTACATCTCCTTACACTGAGAAGGAGACAAGGCAGATTCTCAAGATCCGGTCAGTTTCAGCATCTTATACAAATACAACATTACACAGTGGCCTTTGTGGGAAGGAAACATTGTCTGTATAATTCAACAATTAAGCACTTCGCTTTTTGTTACTGCTGTTGCAAACTAGCTGTGAGGAAGAAGATGTGGAGTTGAGTGAGGAAGCCCACACAGTGTTGACACGTATAGGACAGGAGACATCGCTTCGTTATGCCATCCAGCTCATTAGCACTGCGGGGCTGGTGTGCCGCAAACGCAGGGTAATAAATGCTAATTTAATTAAATACTTACTCTGACCTGAAATATTTTATTCATTGAAATCTAGGCTGTGTTATTTTAGTGTTCCCTTAATTTTTGAGCCGTGTAGTATTAGGCCACAATTGCAAACATGAGTTAAATCCTGGTTAAAATGTCATTCATGAATCATTTGTTTCTTTGTAGTTAATAATGTCAGTTAATTTAAAGTGCAATGTTTTTTTTTTTTTTTTTTAATTAAATATACAGGTGCTATAATTAACAGTGTTGAAAGCATGGTGGTTAATATGATGTCACTCTTGTCAGGGTACCGAGGTCCAGGTGGAGGACATTAAACGAGTCTACTCTCTCTTCCTGGATGAGGCACGGTCATCTCAGTATATGAAGGAGTACCAAGACTCTTTTCTCTTCAACGAAGCACGTACGTAAAAACCATAAGGAGCCAAAACATTTAACCAACTTACCATAATGACCAAAGAAACCATAGTGTGTAGGTAATAGTACATGCAGTTATTTAGCATGCTACCACAAAAAAAGTATTTTCTTTTAATAACAAATTGTAGTGCAGAGTACTTTAGACAGGTGTTTTTTCTAGATTGTCAGCATTTTAGGACCACATGGTGAACTGAGTGAAATGGTGAAATGAGAACTAACTGTTGTATCTATTGATGTATTGCTGAATCTTGTGGTAAAAGATACATACATATGTGTTTTTTTTTTCTTGGACAGGCCTCTGTTCAGATGTAGATCATTTCATCTCATTATGTTTTTAATAATCCTATACTAGAAGGTATAGGAACATGATTTGTACACTAGACAGACACTTTATAGTGGAAATTTAGAGCAGCCAATTTACCTTGAATCTATTTTTTGGACTCGGAGAGTAAATTTAGAGAACCTGAAAAAAAACCCCATGCGGACACAGGGAGAACGTGCCACTTAAATAGTCCTGAGTGGTGTATGTTGTAACTACTATTCCACCGTGCTGTGTAATGTAGATCTTCTTTTTTTAGCTTCTTTCTTTTTTTGAGCGGTCTCCACAGCGAGTCAATCTTTTCCACCTCACCCGGTCTCCTATATCTTCAACCCGAATTCCATCTCTCAGCATACCCTCCTTTACCACATCCATATATGTCCTCTTTGGCCTTCCTCCCCGTCTCCTGCCTGGGAGCTCTATCTCAAACATCCTGCTACTAATATGTCCACTGTCCCTCCTCTGCACAAGTCCAACCATCTCAGCCTGCACACTCGAACTCTATCCCCCAATTTTTAACTCCTGCCGTCCCTCTGATGTACTCATTTTTAATCCGGTCCATGTTGGTCACACCTAAAGAAAACCTCAACATCTTAAGTTCATCCAGCTCTACTTCCTCTCTTTGTCATGCCACTGTTTTCAAACTATACAAGAAGACTGGTCTCACTACTTTTATAGTGGCTTAGTGATAGCACGTTGGCCTCTCAGCGCTGGGGATTCCCGGTTCGAATCCCAATCTGGGTGGAGTTTGCATGTTCTTCCCGTGTCTGCGTGGGTTT
>JAOUQT010080321.1:0-10056 GCA_025769995.1 Xyliphius kryptos
CATACATATACATACTAGCACAATGCACGTGTCGCGCCAAGGTGGAGAATTTGCTAACAATGTAAAAGTTGAAATGCAATTGTTTTTTTAAATGACCTTATGTTATCGTGAACATATTACTATAGAGTGGAAAGTTCACCATTACAAATGAATAATGGGCCTTCTGTTTTTGAATCATGGGGTGTTTTAAGAGTCATTAACACCTGACCAACTGCAGTATGAAGACACAAACTCAGAGGGTTGATCAGACTATAGCTAAATGAATTAAAAGATGTGAAGGTGATCCTAAAATCCTGCATGGTGAGTACAATGCATCGATGCGTGGTACTACCTGTCCAGTAACTCCCAGTCCTCTCCTCCCCAGCGGTCGGTAAACTCCTTGGTATTCATGCCACCAATCAAGTCCAGATCGGCTTTATAAATTCCCAGCAGTCCAAAGCCGTTTACTTCCCAGTACCCTGCACACATTGATGTTAAGTACTATATTTACATGTGTAGAGAAAACATTTTTTGCAAAAGATTGTGGTTCCATTAAAATCTATACTTAATGACCAGGGTTTGGTAGCTCAGTGGTTAGGGTGTTGAACTATCAATCTGAAGTTTATGGGTTCAGATCTCAAAAAGGCCCTTAAAACTCATTGCCTCAGAGAATCAACCCTGTGTTCTAACCTCAACCATCATATTGGGATACTTGTAAGTTGCTTTGGAAAAGGGTGTCGGCTAAATGACCCAATGTAAGGCAATGCAGGTAGAACATCATGACCACTTTTACTGAGTAGGTAGGGTATATAAGTGGGTCAGAACATCGCCAAATCTGCACTTCATGTGGGGAGACCGGCCACAGTGACATGGACACGGGAGTGAAGTCTGGACCGTGTAGTCAGATCAAACAGGTGAGCTCCTGGATATCAGACTATGGCAGTTAGCGTTATTTGAATATGGAGCTGCTGTCCAGTGCAGAAATCACCATCAATGAGCATCAGAACTTCCACATGGATCCAATGTAAATGAGATGGCGGAGTCTGATGAATCAATCTTCCACATCACGTGGATTAACATTTGCGAGTAACCTGGGGAACACATGGTACCAGGATACAACACAATGCCTCAAGCAACGTTCTGCTGGGAAACCTTGTGTTTTACATCCATGTGGAGGTTCCTTTAACCTCACCCACCTAAGCATCGTCCCAGACCATGTACATCCATCATTGAAACTTTCTCCCTCCTGGCTGTGGCCTCTTTCAGCAGGATAATGCTCCTGACACACAGACAAAAACGCTTCGAGGAGCAATAACAACCAATTTGAGGTGTTGACTCCGCCTCTGAATCTCAATCCAATTCAGCATCTGTTGGATGTGCTGAACAAAAAAGGTCAGATCCATGATTCTTGGAGGTTCCAAAACCCAACTTACAGGTGTTAAAGGATCTAATGCTAATATCTTGGTGATCATACCGATAACCCAGGACCCAGGAGTCTAGAAGAAATCATGTCTTAAGGGGTCAGGGCTGTTTAGGCAGTGAAAAGAAAGCAGGATTATATTAGCAAGGTGGTTATAATGCTATGCCCAAGTATGCACGCACGCACACACGCACGCACACATACACTTTGTAGGTGTTTACCGTCAGGCTCCTGAGCCGTAGCGCCGCAGTTAAGCCTCATCACTATGGGAGCAAACGCCATGTGTCCCTCGATACAGTGCTTTCTCACAGAGTCGATGAAGCCCGGCGGGAAGTCGATATGAAGGTCACAGAGGAACACAATGCTGTGTGGGTCCTACAGAACACATGTAAACGTTGTCATGTCATACAGTGGAGTCTGTGTTCTTGTGACAGAAACAAAGAAATAAAAAAAAATAAAACTTTACTGGTCCACCTTCACTAACATGACACACCCTCATCATGGCACCAAGACATTAAAAGTCAAGGTCACCACTGAGAATAATCCACCACCCAATTGATATGTGCAGTGTGGGGACCTGATCATTATTAAACTGTGTATGAGTGTGCACACGCACGCAGGTGTGTGTGTGTGTGTAGATAAAATAATGGACTACAGAATATAATTGAAAAACTACAAAGTCTATTCATATGGAAGGTGAGTTAAGAAACACTATAGAGCAGAGGTCGCTAATAGGAGTATGGACCTGGATGTTGTTTAAAGCGGACCCAGACCAATAAGCCATTGATTTAATTTCCACAGTTTATCTTAAGCAGCTGAACTTTTCTTGTTTTATGGTTTGCTGTGCAGTAAACTCACAGACCAATCCCGTGTGTAGCAACATCACAAAACGTGCTCCTCAGCCAATCAGATCTGTGCAGATTCAGAAGCGGGGAGCATGAACATGAGGTTAGTGGCAACCGCTGTTATGAGGGTTTACAGTAGTTGTGGAAACCACTTTTTATGAGGAATTATAGTAGTTGTTGCAAGTGCTGTTTATAGAGGATTATAGTTGTGGCACGAAACAAGAAGAAGCAGCAGTTTGAGGATAAATTGAGTCAAAAAAGGACTAATTCGGATGCCGAAAACTGATAAAACAGTTAAGATGTGAAATCAAGTTAAAAAGTAGCTCCTGTTTTCACTTTAATTAAGAAAAAACAATATTGTTAAAATATATTGAACAATATTTTGAATGTGTTTTGTCTTTCAGTTGTTCACATAAAATTCTAACAGAACTACCGTGTCCCTGAAAATAAGAGAATTCACATTTATTGTTAAACAAAAATATTTATTATATACTGCAACAGTATGCCACCAGGGGAAGCTCAATACAGCAGAAATACTTTGCTAGGTCTTACTTTTGGGAGCCTTATATTTAGCAATTTAGCAAAACCTCCACTAGGTCTTGCTTTCCGGAAAACAGAAAACTCATTTACTTCAGTATCTATGTACTGTATATGAAGCACCAAGTCCCTAAAACCATGGGATATGTATGACAAAGCCCCACCCCTTTTTCCCTGACGGAGCCCCACCTCACTTGTGTTTCCTACATGGCCACCGCTTCACATGAAAACAACAATTCCTTTTTGGTTCTACAAATTCCTGCATCAGGTATCTGTTTGTTTCTATCAGTTTCATACAGTGGCTTGCAATAGTGTTCATACCTCTTGAACTTTTTCATATTTTGTCCCATTACAACCACAAACACTGGAATTAAATGTTAAACACCAACACAAAGTGGTATACAATTGTGAAGAGGAAAGCAACTTACGCATGATTCAATTATTTTTATAAATATAAATCTGAAATGCACGGTGTGTAAAAGTATTAAGCCCCCTTTTCTCAGAGTGCAACCAATTGCATTCAGAAGTTGCCTGATGACTGCTAATGACTAAAAAGAGTCCACCTGTGTGTAATCAAATCTCAGTACAAATACAGCTGCTCTGTAACTGCTAATACTGAGGTTGGTTAAGAGAACATTGGGGAGTAAACAGCATCATGAAGTCAATTGAACAGATGTTTGGAGATGATGAAATATTTTTTCAAGAGGACAATATATCGTGCCATAGGGCAAAAACAGTGAAGGCATTCTTTGGAGAAAAACACATTTAGTCGATGTCATGGCCTGCGAATAGTCCAGATCTCAACCCAATTAAAAACATTTTGTGGAAATAAAAAAAATGGTCCACAAGAAGGCTCTGACCTGCAAAGCTGATCTGGCAACTGCTATCAAAGAGAGTTGGCACCAAATTGATGAAGAATACTGTTTTTCACTCAAGTCCATGCCTCTTTTTGCCAGGGGTAGTATAATTTGGGTAGTGGATTGTTTATTGTCAGTTCTGCAGTGACACTGATGTGGTGAGAGGGTTTTATTGCAGCAGTGCTGCTGCAGTTTCATTTAACCACCTAAATTCTATCCAAATTTTCTTTTATGGCTTTAATTACTTTATATTATTCATATGTTTCTTTTAATGCACTATTTTAATTAATTCAAATACCATTTTGAATTGCTTCTGTTTGAAAGGAGCTCTATAAATAAGCTTGTGGTTGTACTATTGGTGTCCTGACCATTAGAGAACAGAGTAAATGGAACTTATACAGTATCTGCAGTCTGGAACTGTATAAATGCAAAGTCCATCTTTATGGTAAGTGGAACTGATAACATGGATGATAAACAGAGCCAAAAGGAGGCGTGTCCAAACGTTTAACTGGTACTGTACATAAACACACCAACCATGTTATTATGTTTGGGTCTACATTCTCGATGTTTAATTTACACCACATACTATATGTTTGAGGTTCTCTTATTGTACACTGTAATCAGTTTCTCTACATTCTCTGTTAGCAGTTGCATTCTGTGTAGCTAATCTTATCCCTCATCAGGACATCACCCATAGGGTGTAGGTGAATTTTCTCTTAAATTTATTTGAAAATGACTCCAGGTGCTCTCATGGGTCTGATCCACTTCTACTGGCACAACACCCACAAAAAAAATCACCACCATGTCAGCGTTACTGTGCTGAGAATGATCCTACACCCAAATCGTACAAGTGACAATGACTAGAAGCAAGGAGGTTTACCTAATAAAGTGGCCGATGAGCATCTTATTTAGTTCCTAATAGGATTGTTTACATTCATATTGTTGTCCTGTTCTGGGTATTTCTGCCCAGCACCCGAAACATCTGCCCTGGATGGGCATGGGGAACCCTCATGCGACCCTGGTATTAAGCAGAAGATAATGGATGAATGAAGTGATGGATGGACATTCATATTGAAACTATTAGAGGTTAGCTAAAAAGCTTGCTCATTATTTACGTTACTGATTGTATGATTGGTTTGTTGTTGTTTTTTTACAAGTAAACGCCCTGCTGCAAAAAAAATGCTGACGTCATATCACGTGCACTCGTTATATAACGTCACGTTTTGGCTAAACAGTGTTGTCACAATGTTCCTCTAATATCAAAAGCGACTTAACGCCCCTTTTAGCTAGCTTTCTCTTTGAAACACAAACATTTCTGTTAATGAAAAAGCCTCGTATGTCGCAGCGTCGGCTTCCCGTTTGTTGGCCCACACAATCCAAATATGGTCAACTACGGAGCTTTTAGCCGATAGATACAACGATAACAACCAATAAATGTCAGTCGTCGTTTGACAAATAAGAAGTCGTGAAATAATAAGTTTGCTGTTATTTTACCGAATAAACAGTTTGTTTGTGGGCCCGTTAAAGCTATGCTAAGCTACTCCGACGCTGAGGTAACGTTATCGCCGCCAACTGTAAACGACTGTAAATTACGTCACACACGAGGCCGTTGGGACTTTAAAGTTACATTAAAGCGACAAAACAAACCTACGACCACTGTCAAGGTATATTTACCACAACACTTACTTAAGGCCAAGCCAGACGACGACCGGTGTTAAAGCTCTAGAAAAGTCTTCACGGACGTCGGGGGGAGGAACAGGAATGAAGGCAACAAAGAGCAACCAATCAGGTGACGGAATAACGAAGGCCCACAAGTCACGTGCGCTTGTGGCTTAACGGTCATGCTAAGTCGCCATCTTTATAAGGTCAAGCCCCTGCAGCCAGAATTACAATACTTTAAAACTAATTTGAAGAAACGTTGTTTCTTAAAACTAAATCTGGTGTCTGTTGGTAGTTTAAACATTTTAGATGAATATGGGCAATTAGAGCTGGAAAGAGAAAACGTCCATCTATCCGCTGTCTTCTGCTAAATACAGGGGTGTCCAAACATTTAGCAAAAAGGGACAGATTTGGTAAATTGAGGATGCTATTTTCAAATGGCAGTGTAACTCAAAATAAGCCACCCAGGCGTTTCATATCTGGAGAGTCAGATATCATTGAACAAACTGTCTAGAATACCCTGCATTTCAGAAATTCAAATATAAGGTCAAAACTCTGTCACATTCATTTTGTTAACTTTAAAAAAACTGTTGTTGTGCAGGGTCAGATGCACACTGCAAAATAGTCAGAGACAAAGTCAGAATTTTTTCAAGAATTGAAACAACTTCTTTACTTGAGAATATGATAATATGTCATATATGGTAACTTGATAATATGTCCTCAACTAAATTTAATGCTCTAAATTACCTCGTATAGTGTGTGTTTGTGTGTGTGGCTGTGTGAATGCACGTCCTGTTCTGGGTTTATCTGCCCAACGCCTTAGACGCTCTCCCCTGGATGGGCATGGGGAACCCCACTGTGACCCTAGTAGAGGATTAAGTGGAAGATAATAACTGAATGAATCAATTTATTAATGTCCTCAATTCTCAAAGACACAGAGGCAGATTGTATTAGAATGGTGCTACTTCTATGTGGCGGAATTTTATAATTTTTTTATGATCAATATATTCTGAGAAGCCATAAATAGCAGATTATAACACCAAAGTAATTTGGAATCGGCCTACAGGCCGGACTTTGGACATGCCTGGCTTAATCCTATACTAGGGTCGTGCAGGCAGTGTTCTCAACCTCTTAGTAAGGCTGTCCTTTTTCATTCTTTCGGTTTAACCCTTTAGTTACCCCTTATTTATCCACAGCAATGAACTCGCACATCAGACCCGGCAAAGTGTTTCATGCCAGATGCCCTTTCTGACACAACCTTCACCTCTATCGAGCTTGGGACACACAGACTATGGAGACAATTTAGAGCAGCCGATTTATCTTGAGTCCATGTTTTTAGACTAACAGGATCTAGAAGTTGATAAATGACATCATTGCCTAATTTGCATAATAGTCAATTTGCGTGTATTTGAAAACATTGACTATAGGAATAACGTTATGGAAATAAAAGAAAATGCTATATATGTTGGAACTACGAATATACTCTTAAAAAAGTGCTTTCTCTGTTGATTTCCTTTTTTTTGCTTTTGAAATAGGTTGTCGCTTCTCAAAATAAACACGACTTTAATGCTTTGTCTAGACCAACATTACATAAATCATTTTACATCCGTTTTATTTTTACGTAATTTACATGAATAAGGTTTGTCCTGTGTTGTTAAATGTTAAATTAAAATACTGTTCCATGGGGTGGAACTGCTACTACTACTTCTACTGTCCACAAAGTATAAAGAATATATATATTGATTGTTGTCATGGCGATAAAACTAAAGAAGCATCACTTAGAACCGTAGAGTGATAGTGTTCAGACACAGAATGCTCCTGCAAATTGTCAGCAAATCACTTAAGATTATACAAATAGGTAAGTTTAGGTTAGAGAAATTTGTCTCAACACTGAAATGTTTTTTTACTGAGATATAAGTGGGTAAAGATGTTAGCTACTCGACAATAAATAATGCTTCACTACACAAAAAAAGATAACATTTACATTACATTTGGTCATTTAGTGGGCGCTTTTATTCAAAGCGACTTACAAGTATCCCAACTTGATGGTTGGGGTCAGAACACAGGGTTGATACAGAACCCTGGCGCAATGAAGGTTAAGGGCTTTGCTCAAGGATCCACAGTGGGAACTTTAGTGGACCTGGGATTTAAACCCACAACCTTAAGCTTGAACGCCCAAACCCCTAACCACTGAGCTACCACACCACTGATAAAATGAGAAGTAGCTGAAAAAAGAAGTGCAAGTCCTGGTCTGAACTGTGAACTATTCGCTGTAATGCCTGTGGCTCCAGAAGAGGGAGCTTAGGCTCAGAACAGACATCCAACAACCTGTAGATAAAGGAAGAGAAGAAAACCGAGCGCTCCACATCAGCACAACTCGGTACATCCGCTTTGAAACAACAACAAACCCACATCTACAGTAAGAACCACAGCGTTTCTCTTTTTATATAACAACTTTAAACAGCTGTCCTCGGTTTTAAGCTGCTTCGCTGTCACATCAGTGTGGATTTACGAGTGGAACTCAACGAAGCTCAACAAAACAATGTCCTACGTTTTTTACCAAATGAAAAGTTGCCTTCTGTGTTTCATTTACAGATTAAGACTTGTTACATTGTGTATCAATTACAGTTCTAATGTGTGTGTTATTCATGTGTTATTAATGTATATTAGTTGTGTAATAAAGGATTGGTTGTTGTGAGAACTCGCGTTTAGGGCAGGTCCGCTGGTGACGTCTTTATTTCCTTTATTAGTTAACCTATTTTTATAACACGAGGGCAGAAGTTTGCAGACACCCCAACATCACCGGTTCAAAGCCACTATCAGCCTTACTGTCGCCTGGGTAGGAATGAGACGATTATAGATTTTGATAGTACGATTATTGTCTAAAAAAGAATCATGTTCATACGATTATTACTACTATAATGCATTCTATAAACAATGCAGTGAGTTTGCTGAATAGTAACACAAAACAATAAATTGTTTTGTGGAAATTAAAGTAAAAAGTACATATTCAAATTTATTTAAAGAAAAAAAGTAAGCAAAGTCTTATCAATGACTCACCACTTTCATCCAGTCATCCACAGTTCGTGATTGCCTTTCCTTAGCCCATTGCAGTCTTGTTCTTTTCTGTTTAGGTGTCAATGATGGTTTCTTTTAGCTTTCCTGTATTGAAATCATATTTCCTTTAGGCGATTTCTTACGGTTCGGTCACATACATTGGTTCCAGCTTCCTCCCATTTATGCCTCATCAAATGACGATTTTAAGTTTCTTCTTCAATAAATAAGCTGACAATTTTTCCTCCAGGATAAATTCTTCCTTTCTCCTTCTATTCACAGTGTGCTACAATTGTGTGAAAAAATGTTTGTCGTGTGCAAGGTGTGCCATTTGGTCTCAACCTATTGTTCTTATCAATGTCGTCATGACAATTTGATGTTGCTCTTACGATAAATGAACCGTAACATTTTTGCTAAAGTTTCATTCCTTCCTTCCAGCCGTCCATCTATCTACCAAGTGTGCTTTAAGTGAAACTGTATTTTTGTTCCGTGAAAGGTGTGTGTGATTTGGTCTCAACTTATTTGTCTTAATAATATTGTCATTACAATTTTATATTACTTGTAATGTTTTTAATCATGATGAATTGCAAAAAGGATTCATCATCTTACCTCTACTGGATTTTTTTTTATTAGTCTCTGATCATTAAGCGTTTGCTAATAAGCTGGAAATCAGCATTCTCATTACTCAATAAGTAATTTTTTTACGGTTGAGAACACGTTCAAACCCATCGATTAATGATGTTGATTACTATAGATTTTTATGATTCAGTGTTTTACAGTAAGCTACACTCTTGGTGGAATGGTTTTCTTTCCATGTGATTTTGCTCACTGTGGCATTGATGCTGTTTTTACAGGGTTCATATTGGATCTGACTGGAAATGGAGGCGAAGGTGAGCGACCCTTTTAGCAGCGAGGCAGAGGAGCTTCCTGCATCTCGGCTAATCAGCAGGTGAACCTTATTAAGCCTTAAAAAAAACTCTAAAGACAGAACTGGTGGGACAAACCTTTAAGTCCCATTACCTCAGGTGTATAAAATCAAGCCATGCATTTTTTTTGCTGGAACAGTATAGGGAAGGCCTCTATTATGTACCAGCATAAATAGTATCACAGTTCATAATGACATTGAAGTTTGGTGGAAGAACCTGGCTGACATGCCTAAAACCTTAAGCTCAACTCTGACTAGTAGGTGGACCGGGTCGTGAACCAGACGTTGTTCACTGTGGATCCAAACCGATAAACTATTTCTAAAATTTTTTGTCTTTACGGTCTGGGCTTTGTTGTTCAGTCAACTCACAGACCATTCACATGCATAATAAGATCAAAGGGGCTGCTTAGCCAATCAGATCTGTGCAGATTCGGGAGCGTAGGGCAGGCACAGGCAAGGTTTCGAAGCAAGAAGCAGCAGTCACAGGACAAACTGAGTTAAAGAAAGGCTAATTCTTAGAGCGTACTCTGAAAAAAACAGCCAAGATTTGAAATCAAGTTAACAAAAAGACTATTTATTTTTTCTATTAATATGCACTTTATGATGCACTCTTTTTTTCAAAAGTAATCTGTTTCTTTTATGTAGTTTTACTTGAAGGAATGAAGAATATGTTTAAGTTTTTTGAATAATAATTTTAGTTTAGCATTTGAAACAATGTTGTTAATATATATATCTGTTTTGTAATCAGTTGTTGACATAAAATGCTGATAGAACTACCAT
>JAOUQT010080338.1:0-10056 GCA_025769995.1 Xyliphius kryptos
ACACTGTTATGTTTAGGAGTACCCCCTCCAACTGATCATTTACCTTCAAAAGATAAAGATGTAGAGTTCGTAATAATGGCAGATATAGACACTTTTATCTTTTCTTTTTTATTTACTTAATACTGTTTTTTCTAACTATACACACTGACGAATAGCACATCAATCTTGGTCTTGGTTTTGGTCTTGTAAATCAATTTCCTGTTTTACAACATTTCGTTGTTAGGTAGAGCTTTTTATATAAAACCTGTAATCAGACCAATATCAGAGATTTGACTTCAAATGTATTATGTGTTATATTTATTTGTTCATGGGCGGCACAATGGTTTAGTGCAGCACGTTCGCCTCTTAGCGCTGGGGATTCCCGGTTCGAATCCCAATCTGGTTGGAGTTTCCATGTTCGCTCTGTCCATGTGGGTTTCCTTTGATTTCCTCCCACGGTCCAAAAACATGGATTCAAGGTAAATTGGCTACTCTAAATTGCCCTGGGTGTATATGCCCAGCGCTTGTTTTCCCCTGGATGGGCATGGGAAACACCCCTGTAACTCTTGACCTAACCTAACCCCTCACCCCCCAGAATTTGATAACCATAAAGCCACCCCGCCTACTACAAGTGACAGATAAAAAATATGAAAGATTTTTATTTTATCAAATAAATATAGCAAACCTCAAGACCCATGTACAATTAACATATTACAACATATTACAACGTTTTTTGTGTGCTAAAAGCGATTTTTTGTTGTGAGTGTGTGTGTTAAAGTGTGAGTGTGTGAGAAGTGCAATAAAGGCATGTTTCTGAGCAGTCGAGCATCTGCTATCAGCGTTTTGTTGAGGCATGGTGGCTCCATACAGTGATGCGGCCTATAAAGGGCTCACCCGTCTGCATGCAGTGAAAGTGAAGTGTAAGGGCGGCGTGGAAGAGTGCTGCTTAGAAGAGATGGTGGAACGTATATGAAATAGTTCATTTTGTAAAACCCCCACAATCATTGTCCCTGACCTTTCAAGGATAATCTAATCTACTTGCTGTGTCCCGGGTGAATCGAGCAGTTATATTCGCTAAAACAATTGATATTAATCATATACAAAAGGAAATCATTCTAAATGGCCAATTAACTCCTGTTTTCCCTCTTGGTACCCTATTCAAAAAACTCTGTCTACTGTCTACTTAGCCCCCCTTTTTAAAAAGCAATTGTTCAAAAGTTCTACCGATTTGGAAAGATTGTATCCCCGATAAACAAGTTTGTTATCAGTCAGAAAATGAAGCACATGCTCTCATACCGGAGAGTGATGTATATGGTGCTAAAGGACCAGGGAGGAGCTCAAACAGTTAACAGTGGGCGGATTTGATTAAACTGTGTTTGTGAGCTCTAACACAGATATAGAGTGCTTCAGGTGTGGGCAGGTCGAACACCTCATTCAAGATTGTTCACAGAGAGCCGACCTAGATAACGTTGAGACTGAACAGGTTCCAGAAGGGATTCCTGCACCAATAATAGAGGAGTCATTTGTAAAGACAGGGGTGGACGAGAGGCACGAGGTGGAGGTACCGGAGGAAACTGAAGAAACGAGTGTAATCTGTTTTACGCCTAAGTTTATGGACAACAATGATGTTAAAATGGTGGAGGAACTCGTTTTTAAAGTTCCCGGTAAGAGAAACAAGAGGGGGCATGAAATTGAAACCAAACAAGCCAAAAGACAGGCCACTACACTTACAGTGATGCACTGAAATACAGATTAAAATGTTCTGCCAACAGTATACTCGAAATGATACTAGAGAAATAACCAGGTCTCTGAAATAGCGAGACAAAGATCACTAAACTCCAGACTCTAGCAGCGATAACAGGAGACCAAGACCATATAGACGCTTTTAAAAGTAGAAGGATCTCCTCTTATGACCTGCTGGGTGTCACAGCTGGGTGTCACAGCTGGTCCGCTCACTATTCTAGAAAGTGACTGAAATGGACTGTCCTTTGAAGTTTTTCTTTGGTCTTGAGTGTAAATATGGACAAAAAAGGTTTATGCATGCTGTGCGAACAGAATCACATGATATCGTCTCTGAGCCTTCTGAAATATGCTGGTAGACAATCAGCTTTTTCTCAAAGCTGTACCAGAGTGAGCAGGTCGAGGCACAGGATGTGGTGAGGGGTTTTCTGCAGATGCAGAGCAGGATCGATGCAGCACAGCGCTCGATGCTAAACTGTCCAGGGAAAAGTTACAGGAAGCCCTTCAGGGAATGGACAATGGCAGAGCTCTTGGCATTGACAGTCTCCCTGTCAAGTTCTACAAGGCCTTCTGGTCAGTGTTGGGGGAGGACGTGATGAACATACTGAAGAAGAACATAGGGTAAGGGCAGCTCCCTGTGAGCTGTCAAAATGCCGTCCTCACACTGCTACCAAAAAAAGGAGATCTGACAGAGCTGAAGAACTGGCATCCTGTAGCATTGCTGTGCACCGAGTTTAAGCTGTTCTTAAAAACGTTTGCTTCAAGACTGGGAAAGGTGATGGAGCAGATAGTTCGACCAGACGACCAGACTTTCTGTGTGCCTGGTAGGTCCAATTTTGTGAAGTATTTTTAATCCGGGATGTGTTAGAGATCTCTAGAATGCTGCATTTGAACACTGGACTCATGTTCAGGAAAAGATCATGTAGAACATGAGTACATGAGGCCTTTGGTTTTAAACCCAGTTTTTTTACACATGGTGCTGTACAATGAGATGAGACTGTGCTCTTTGCTCTGCATTTAAGAAAACGAATCTCTGGTCTTAATATACCTCAAACCAATGCAACAATGTGAATGTCAGCATATGAAGATGATCTCGTGGTATTTCTGAGCTGACAGAAAGATGTTAACATTTTAACTGTTTTTTAAATAATTTTAGTGTTTTTTGAGGCAGTTTAAATTGGGGACTGGAATGGTGGGGGTCATAAAGAACTTGAGGATTTAAGTATCTTGTGGTACACTTGGGAGGCAGCAAGTATGAAAAAAAAACTAGGACTGTATTATTGAAAAAGTCAAAGTACGTCTTGACAAATGGACATGATTGGTACCTCAGATGTCATATCAGGAACGAGTACCAGTCATTAATAACCTTGTGGCCTATGTTCCTTGTTCCTATGAAACAAACTAACACGTGAAGACCCCTACTTAACCTTTCAGCTAAAATAGAGACAATGCTATTGGAATTTTTCTGGGACCGGCTGCACTGGATTCCTCAGGCTGTCATCTACCTGCCGAAAGAGGAAGGAGGACAAAGACTGGTTTACCTGGCCAGCAAGACTGCCGCCTTCAGACTACAGTATTTACAAAGACTCCTGTTTGGCCCCAAAAATCTTGTATTGTGAGCAGTGCCATACAGGACCCTACAAACTGTGGGTGGACTGGGACTGGACAGAACCATGTTTTTTATGAACCCTAACGCTCTGAAGACTACCAGCTTGCCTCTTTTTTTTCGTGGACTTTTTAAGATTTTAAGATTTCCTAATATGACTATAAAATGTGATGTGCCTTTGCCTTTTCCGACTAGACATCAAAACCTCCCCTTCGTTGCACAGCATGCTGATCTCCTCCAAAGTCTACACACTGCGCCACCTACTAAATGCTGCTTGGCCTGGACCGGGTCGTGCGTTGCACCTGGCTGTACCAGGGGAGAACAGTCCAGTAGAGGGGCGTCAGTTCTATAACACCATCATCACCCCTAAACTGGAGGACTGCCAGGGGCCCCTACTGAACTATGGAAAGGAACTTGACATGGAACTGAATTTGTTTCCCGGTTCGAATTCCGATCTGGGTGGAGTTTACATGTTCTCCCCATGTCTGCGTGGGTTTTCTCTGGGTTCTCTGGTTTCCTCCCACATTCCAAAAACATGGATACCAGGTAAATTGAATGCCCTAAACTACCCTGTATAGTGAGTGCTTGTGTGTGTGGATGTGTGTGTGAGTATGTGCCCAGCGATATATTGGCAGCCTGTCCTGGGTGTATCTGCCTGGCACCCAAGATGTTCTCCCCTAGATGGGCATGGGGAACCCCACCGCAACCCTGGTAGAGGAATAAGCGGAGGATAAAGAATAAATGAATGAATAAACACTTTTTTTTACCTCCCTTTCAATTTTTTTTTATCTTGTAAATATAGATATATATCTTTGTTTCAGTACCTTTTCAGCTGCTGTAATAAAGCACTCCTTGTAGGATAATAAAAATCATCTTATCTTTCATGTAATAGTGCAGACAGCCAGCAGAGGGCATCTGTGGCATATTAATTATTCATACACCAGCCTTCCAGCCGCACCAATCAGGCCCCATAAGAGATGCACCTGCTGGAACCACTGCTCCACTTTTTAATGCCACGCTTTATACTTTCCGGTTTAGCTTGGTTACGGTCTGTAACTTGGAGCATCTTGTTCGCAAAAGCAAAATATCTGTCTGTTTAGTCTGCTGTAATTTGTCTTAGTGTACTAAGCTTTGTGATTTTGTCTTTTAGGAAAAAAAGAGAGTTGGGTAATTGTGAGTTGTATTGGATGTTGTGTACCAACATGAGCATTCTAGTCAGCATGTTTAAATTCTTCACGTTTCATTGTTTTCTTTTTAATTCTATATTAGGGACTAGATGCCCATCCAGAGAAGAGCATTTCAGGCGCTGGGCAAATACACATTGTTGCCACGTTTCAGTAAGTAAAGGTACTAGTGGGTGTCCTGAATGTCACCTTATGACATTACTATCTAAGTTGCACAATATTCCATTTGCATGTTGTAAGGAATAACATGTCACAAAAAAAGGACTCTAATGATTTGGCTCGACCCACAGTAGATTATTTATTTTTATGTAAATTACATAAGTCAGTGTTTAGTTATTTATCTAATGTTTAGCATTTACACTTACGTGCACGCAGTGGATGAGGTAAGTAACTAACACTGAGTAAATGACAACAAAATAAGAAGGCGATCGATAAATCTGGCCTCCCAGGAAAATTTAAAGCCTGGATCTACCAGCATGGAGTCCTGCCAAGAATTCTCTGACCCTTGTTAGTACCAGTAACAACAGTAAAAGCTTTGAAAAGGACAATTCCATCAAACGGCCATTCCATCAAGTTGCAGCTTCTGTTTAGTGGACTAACAGAGTTTAAAATCATCCATTTCTGAGAAGTTTTGATGTTCAAGGACTCTAGAGATGAAAAAGTTGCAGCAGCAGGGATACTTGTGAAGACCGGGAGGAAGTGGCAGGCCCAAGAAGCCGTTGCTGAAGCTGAGGTGCGACTACAGAATAAAGAGCTGGTGGGTTCTGTGGCAACGGGACGAACAGGTCTCGGATACACTTTTAAGCCATGGTACGATCTGGCTCATGGAAAGGAGAAGCACAGACTGATCCAGAATACGATACGAGCAGTGGTGGAGGAAGAATGATACATTTGGATGGTAGGTATATGCAAACAAGGAGCGTAGACCAAGTGGGAACATGCAGATTCTGGAAAAATCACCTGGGCAGAGCTCTGGAAAGCAGATCCAGCCCGCATCAAGTTTCTTATCCAATTAGTTTAAGATGTTCTTTTAAACCTGGCCAACTTGTACACATGGGGACTGGTTGACACCCTCGAGTTATGCAAGAAGAGGGGCACATTAGAGCACATTTTTAGCAGCTGCTCAAAATCACTAGGGGAGGCGCCATGACCAAGTATTACTGTAAAAGCTTTGGCAGACAATTATAAAGCAGTCCAGCATAGTAAAACCCATGTTGCCCCCCCAACGTTCAATTACCTTTGTTAGAGCATGGCAGAACGCCCACCAGCCATTCAACAGGAGGGCTCCTCACAACAGCTCGCGACTGGCAACTACAAGTTGACCTCTGAAGGCAGCTTAAGTTCCCAAAGAACATTATAACCACTTCGCTTTGCCCAGATGTGGTACTAACATTGAAATCCACCAAACAAGTGGTCGTCCTGGAGTTAATGGTCCCCTGGAAAGACCGGATAGAAGAGGCCCATGAGCATACATGGCGAAGTATGCAGAGCTTAGCTTAGATTGCCGAAACAATAGCTAGAGAACTCGCTGCGAGCCAGTCGAGGTCAGGTGCCAAGGCTTCACTGGACAGTCACTTCTCAAAACTCTTAAACTTCTTGGAGTCAGAGGAATGCTACTGAAGAGAGCCACCAGACGCATCCTAGAGGCAACAGAGAAGGCTTTGCGGTGGCTGTCGAGGGGGGAGCCGTGGAACAGCATGCCACTTGGACACAAGTTGGGACTAATCATCCCTGGGTGGGTCACCCAGGTGAGGGTGTATGAAGATTAAAGACCCGAAACACCCTATGACCCTGGGTTTTTCACTAAGGATGTGTCCAAGTAGCACCAGTAGGTGAATTCAAAATATTAATAAATGTGTTTATACGTTCATTTAGCTTTGTAATTAGGGGGCGGTGTCAGTGGCAGCTTTGGGCAGGGGCAGTTCAGTTGCAGTTGAGACATGAAGCGATGCAGTTATGAGCACTGACAGAGTTGTGGAACAGCGCTCATGGTCAGAAACTGAAGAACATGTGTCTCCACAAGTATCTAATAACACTAGTCATTAGAGTTGTTGCTACTCACTTTAAAAAAAAAAAAAACTTGATAGAGGGTATGAAAATTTGCTAAATATAGCGACAAAGTCACCAGGTTGGCAACAGTGGAAACACACTGTGGGAGGAAACTGGAGAACCCAGCAAAAATATACATGGACACGGTGAGAGCATGGAAACTCCACCCAAACCTAAATTATTTTTGATATTTACATCACCTATGCTAAGAATAGTAAAAGTGATCAGATGTTCCGGGTGTCTATCTGCTGTTCATGTAGCCAATGACTTTCAACTTAAAGATGTGCTTTTATGGGGATGTCTGTTGGGGAGGGTATTACAGGTGTTGTTAAAAAAAGAAATCTGGGGCAGTCATAGGCCTGAAGTTAAGGAACAAGCCTTGCAACCTCAAGGTCCTGGATTTGATTCCTGGCCCCAACAAGTACTATGACTAAAGTGCCCTTGAGCAAGGCCCAATTGCCTCCCGGCCTTATCTAAGGCTGCCCCCCGCTCCGGGCATGTGTGCTCACTTTATTCAATGTATATATTTTACATGTGGAGAGGGAGGAGAAATTACAATGTCTGCAAGAACAGTAGGCAAAATGGATCACTTTATCACGTTAAGTAGAAGTGTCTGTGTTGGATGAGTGTGATCAAACCAACTGAAAAACAGAATGAGATCAATAACCCATTTTTGATCCCCCACCACCTGGCAGTCTGTTTATTTTGGGGGCAAGAAATTGTTTTTAGGTCTTTTCAGATGTGAATGACATTGTTTTGCTGCAGCTGGTCTTTATTTCTTCTTCTATACCTGGATGGCCCCTCATGGCTCCTCCTTCTTGGCTCTGTCTGTATAGCTTTAGGTTCTTTATGTTTCCTAATTTAAAAAACCCCCATCCTTCTGCAAAGCTTTTTTACAGCCTTGATCCATGGTTTGTTGTTGAAAAAACATAAAACTGATTTTTGGGGGTACAGGGTTCTCCACTCAGAAAATTGTATAGTCCATGATGCATGTCCATGTCCTTCCCATGAGGATCACACAGTACTTCTCACATAGTTGAATCAAAATACTCCTTTAGTGTCACTTCCATTTCCTTGGACCATTTCTTCATTGTGTTGGTTCTCTGTATATGCAAGGTTTATAACTGTGTCAGGTTGTCAGAACCTACAAAGCATTCTTTGAAGGCCTAAAAATACCTGGTATAAATATATTTTATATCATATTCATGTAATACTTATTCAATAATTCCAAATGCTTTGTCTGCTTCCTTTTCCCTTGGCCGCATATTTTTCAGACATGTATTTCCTTATTAGAGTATTTAGCCAATCACATTTCAGCATCATTAGTTTCCAGGTTTAAAAATTTTCTGCCCACTCTTCAGAATGCATTTCACTGAACCTGCAGCATCTTTCAACCAATCAGAATTTGAGTCTTTCATAGCGGCTCATTTTAAAAAGCATATGCTATGTTAGCGTAATCACATCCTCTTATTGGAGAGTATGTTTAATAAGCAGACATTTTTAGTAAATTAAAAATTATTACAGAAACACGACTTTCAGCAGTAGCTTCAATGGCAAAAAATATTATCTTAATGGAACTGAAATGGAATTAAACTCAGAATTTTGGTGAATGTTATTTTCATAAACAAATATGCAGTTTTATGAGGTTATTGTTGCTGATTTTATTTGTGTGTGGTTACACAAATGAGAACCTGACAGGATTTCACAGGCATATTTGTAAATGCTTTATTTACACATAAATTTTAAGTCTTTATATCAGATGTGTGGAGCAATGATTCTGCCTGTTGCCCGCGTTTCTGCAGGTCTTGTGGTCTGATCTTGCCAGGGGAAAAAGTGGTGCAGAGATATATGCCTTTTTGGTGTTGCCTTTAAACAATGATCTGTCATCTCTGGTGTGACAGATTGTGTGAATGTGGGCCGTGTAAAGGAGAAGCATGATTACAGTTTTTTCCAATACGAAAAACACACATGTATTTTAATATGCATAGCACATTAATTTAAACTGACACACACAGCACAAAATCGCTTATCAAGTCTTCAAAATGCCAAACACATTTTCCGCTTCACACACATTTTGCAATTCAGAATTGCAATTTTTGAAAACGGTTCCCGGCATAAGGCTACAAATAATCTGACAAAGTCACATTTGTGATATCAAAACACCACCATTCAAAATGACTCTACATGAGCTAATATATATGACACCTGGTCAAACACACAAATAGTTAATTGTTACCACTTCATGGTAATAGCACTATAGCAAGCGCGTAAAAATTACCACAGGTGAGCACCTTTTTTACAACAATGAAAGCGAAAAAGAGATGGGTGAACATGAAAGGGGGAGAAAGGGTGAGAGGTAAAGGTGGTAGAGGAGTTTATGGTCAAAGAGGGCAACAACTTACATATGAAATCAGAGCAACCTAAGTTCTTATTTTTCAGGGAAAACTTGAAATGGATTCTCAGGTTATCTCACATACGTTTATCCTCATAGATGAGGCTGGGTTTACCATAGCAGAGACCAGAAGACCGGGAAGAAACCTGGTAACAGAGTCATTATAGATGTTTCAGGTCAACGTGCCCTGCTATCTCCAATACGCATGGTGTCCTCCATCATCACGTCAATCTGGGACCTTACAACACAGCCCATATAGCCAGGGCAACTTACGGGAGTGGCAGCTTAGTGGTTAGGGCACTAGACTATCAATTAAAAGTTCGGGGGTTCAAATCCCAGGTCCACTGAAGTTACCAAGACCTTTAACCCTAATTGCTCCAGGGTGCTGTACCAACCCTGTGATTTGATCCCAACCAAGTTGGGATACTTGTAAGTCGCTTTGGATAAAAAGCGCCTGCCGAATGTAATGCTTAAGCGCACCTTTTGTGGTGGGGAGGGAGTTACTGTTACTGTTACTGTCTTGACTGTTGAAATTAATGTATTTTTTTATTCTTTCCTGTCTTTCTTTTTTTGGTCATTTACAATTAATGGTATCCTTTGTTTCACTTAGTGCATTTCATTGTTGTATTAGTTACCGTCATGGCCTGCAACTGTTCACATTAGATGTCCTGTCTGTGCCTTATTTAAACTTCCCTTCTCCCAGTGTCATCAGGTTTGCATTACTTTCGTTAAAATCGACTATCTACGTGGAAGTTTTTAACTTTGTCTTTCAAAAAAACCTATTGTTATACAATGCTTTTCTGCCTTTCTGTGCTTCCTCACCACAACCAGGGGCCCGACATCATTGCATTGCAGATACAGCAATCCTCATCTTCTTGTCTAATCTCGTCTTTTTGGCATTTGGAGCATGCTTCTTGGTATAATGTTAGTAAAAAAAATGCTTAAGCTTCAGTTTCTGCACAATGTAGCATTCTCACCCACACACAGGAAATGAACAGAACAGCACCTTAAAGCCAACAATGCAACAGTTTTAGTTTTTCTTTGCGGCTTTGAAAGCTGGTATCAAGGGATGCAAGTAAGAGTATATATATATAAATGTACAGTAT
>JAOUQT010080346.1:0-10056 GCA_025769995.1 Xyliphius kryptos
CAATCAGTAACACGCATTTTTATTTTTGGCAAATGTTTTATGCCGGATGCCCTTCCTGACGCAACCCTCACCATTTAGCGGGCTTTGGACTGACACTAGAAATACACTGGCTTGTGCTTTCTAATGGCTGGTTTTAACATTAGATATACATTTATGTTAAATAAGAAGATAACAAAAAAATGACAAAAACAAAAAACAAAACCCACCGAATGCGATGTGAAAACAAGCAAACACAAATACTAGACAAGAACAGAGACGTGAAATAACAATATAGCATACCGCTCCCTATGAACCAGAAGCATAAACATAACTAAAACAAGACAAAGAATAAAAGCTCCCAAAATCCATGGCTTAAAAGCAAAATAAAACACAGTTTGTATTCGCGATCACTGGGAATAGCTAACAATAAGGGGATAGTCAGAATATGTATTGAATCTCTGCAGAGACAGAATCTTATACAAATGCAGAGAGCATTTATTCAAGGAAACTATTCCACTATATTGAATGACTATGACCTTCGATCCTTTAGGTGACACTGCATGAAAAAACTGACATCAGTCTATAACGGTTATTACCACATGGGCTCAGAAACACTTCAGAAAACCATTGTCAGTGAACACAGATTGTCGCTTCATCTACAAGGTAAAAAAAAGTGCAAGGTAAAACTCTATCATGCAAAGTTAATGACATATAAACAACACCCAGAAACATAGCCAGCTTCTCTGAGCCTGAGCTCATATAGGATGGACTGATACAAAGTCTGTCTCAAAGTCTGTGAGATGGGTCCTCTAGGCCAAAGAGAAAAAAGATACTCTGGATAGAGTAACCCCAATTATCAGAAGATTAATTAAAGAGAAAAAACTTACACCTTGGTATAATGATTTCACACAGACCCTAAAAGAGACCACTAGGAAAGCAGACAAAACCTGGTTGTGTACCAAACAGCACGGAAGGAGATTCTACTATAGGTAAGCTCTTCGTGCTGCTAGAGCAAAATATTTCTCTTCACTAATAAAAGGAAACAAAAAGAATCCTCACTTTCTATTTAATACCGTAGCAAACTCTAACTAGGAAGAAGACCACTGCAAAAGCGTTTGTAGTTGCGACAATTTTATGAATTTTTTCAGTGATAAAGTTGAAAACACAAGGCACAAAATTGATAATGTAAATCTTAACCCCAGTAATCCAAGTCAATTATATGTCAATATATTTACCTTAGACCAGAGATTATCATATTTTAATCCACTCCAAGAGATAGAGTAAATTTTACTAGTTTCTTTATGGACATCTACAACATCTATATTAGATCCAAAACCCACAAATTTTACTCAACTTTACTACCAGAGATAATCGAACCTTTTATAAAAATGTTCAATTTCTACCTCGGTACTGGCCATGTACCCCAATTAATTTATATTAGCAGTTATCAAACCTATTATTAAAAACCTAATCTTGACCCCTGTCAGCTGTCCAAGAAAGGTTGTAGTGCAGCAGTTATGTTCCTAATAAAAATAATATTTTTCAATATATACAGTCAGGATTTAGGCCCATCATAGCACAGAGACAGCACTGTTTAAGGTTGTGAATGATTTGCTACTGGCCTTTGATTAGGGTTAGGTTTCCATTCTTATTTTATGCCTTGGGGCTTAGTTCTATAAATTTGCATTTATGTTTATAAACAAGTCATGTTTAAAAAGAGTAAACCATTAGTAACTATGCTATGACATATAGAGATTTGTGACATAAGCTTTAGAATGGTTTAAATAATGAGCTTTAGAATTACTAGCTATCATAGACTTGTGATCAGTAGAGATCACATATAATTTCAGAGCTCACACTCTTACGTAGTGCAGTTCATACAATCTGAGGATACATACATCTTGTAAGTAAACAGTAATATTTTTATTTACATTAAGAATTAGTAATGATCGTTATGTTAATATTGTTCTATTTTATTTGTATTTTCAGTTTACAGATTTTATAAAGACCAATCCGGCCAGTAAAGTGTTCATTCAAGTGCATTATTGGAAGAGTCTTTAACTGTCTGTCTAACTAATTATTACCAAAATTAGTTAGGACAGAACAGTAAAAATACTTCTTTTTTCCATTGATTCTTATCAAGAATTAATAAAATATGATGCCTGTCTATTTATGGCTGTTGAAGCATTATCAAATGTGGAAAGTTTTGTTCTTGAATGGAATTAAAGACATAAATCCTGTCTCTCTACATATAATGAATTTATTTGATGAATGGTTAGGTCCTTACTCAAAGGAAATGGTCAAAATTGTTAATGCAGCCAGTTCCTCTAATTTGGAAGCAGGGGTTGATGCAATTTGGGACCACCTTGAAAAAACTTGCAGAGATTCAACAGTCATTGAAAAGGTGATTTTAAAAAGATTAGAGGATTTTCCAAAAATCATTAATAAAGACATGCATAAACTAGTAAAGCTTAGGGACATTCTGAAAGAATTACTTTGTGCAAGGAATATGACGATTTGGCAGGTCTCTTATATATGGACTCTCCTATGTACATCCAGCGGATAAACCTCCTTATATTGTATAACAGGATTATGGAGGGAGTGAGACATAATGTACACTGTCCTCTCTTTGTCACTTTTGTTAATTTTGTAGCAGAACATGCTTCAATAAGAAATAACCCAGTTTTTGTGGAAAGCAATAAAAGTGTTGACACTTCAGTACGCAGGGAAACAAAAATCCAAATTTACGGTGACAACTTGAAAAACTGAAATCTCTACAGTTTCCAAATAGGAGGACTTTAATTTAAAGGATGTGCAGGAGCCCCACTAACAATGTCCTAACTATAAAGAACATCATAAAAAAGTGTACTTTATTCCGGAAAGCCTATCTTAAAGAACATCACATCTGTTTCAGATGCGACAGGATTACATTTTGGCGATGCATCCTGATTCTAAACCTGTTTCAACAAATACTGATCCAGAGAATAAGAGCCAATATCAAAGCCAGCGTTTGTGTGCCAAATTAAATTTAGTCAAAGTTTATCCCACAGGTTTCTAAAAGAAATCTGTTAAGATGTATGCAATAATAGAAGAGCAGTCAAATAGGTCGTTAGCCCGGTCAGACATTTTTTAAGACACAAAACCAGTTCTGTACACTTTAATTACTTGTTCAGGAAAAACTCAAGTTTTCAGAAGAAAAGCAATTGATTTTTGTATAGAATCAATAGACAGAAAAACCGAGATTTCGTTACCACCACTAATCGAATGCGACTTCGTTCCTAATGACAGGTCGGAAATTCCATCTCCAAAGATCGCAAAACATTATCCTCATTTAAATTCAATTGAAAACTAAATGTATCCGATAACGAAGCTCCTATCGTTCAAATTATTCGTTCGCCCTAAAACTAGAGCTCAGATTTGTAATCATAGGCAAAGTGTGCTTAGATCCGGTGCCCAAAATGTCTCAGGTGAACGTTCACAAAACACATGTGTTAAACAATGGCAGCACGTCATATTTCGAAACAAACACTAGTACAATCTAGGTCAAAGATAAGCAAAATGAAGAGGGAGTAGTAAATTTCGATACGGATCACTTGGGGAAAAACGTGTTAGTTGAAACAAAATGTGATAACAAACAAGATCTATCAATTGATGATAAATTATTCTTGGCAATAATGGACAATGAAGTCTTTCAAAACAAAGAGAACAGCTGGGTCGCACCACTACCAATTCTTTTGCCAAGAATAAATTTACCCAACAATAGAGAGCAGGCAGTTAAACGACTCTTTTCTCTGAAAAAGACCTTGGAGAAGAATCCTGAAATGAAAGCGCATTTCAGGATATACAGTAAATGTTTTATTGTTTCGTGGTGCAGGTGGATCACAGAGATTTTCTGCAATTTTTATGGTTTAAAGATAACGTTATCGACGGAGATATAATCAAATACAGAATGAAGGTTCATGTGTTCAGGAATAGTCCTTCACCCGCGGTAGCTATATACTGTATGGGACAAGCAGCGGAGAAAGGCGAAAAAGAACACAGTTCCGATGCAAGACGTTTCGTTGAAAGACATTTTAATGTTGACGACGGACTTATATAATTTGGAACAACGGGGGAAGCAATCAATTTGTTTTAACAAACACATTATTTGTTGGCTGAATAAATTCTATGTCTTTATAAAATTGCTTCAAATAGTAGTCAAGTCTTGGAGGCATTTCCCATAGAAGATCGTGCAAAAGATTTGAAACATTTTAACCTTGATGTTGAAAAATCCAAACTAGCACTTTGAAACCCACACACTATACCACAACACTCGCTGTGGAAATATTCAAGCTAGTTAGACATGAACTAGACATGCAACTGAACAATGTAAGTTTTTTCACTGACAGCAAAATCATGCCAGGTTATATACATAACACATACAAGAGATACACATACAGGAGTGTACACATATGTTGCAAATAGGGTTAGAAGGATCAAAGCCTTAACAACTCCAAATCAATGGCATTATGTGCCGACCGACGTATATCCAGCAGACTAATTTAGCGAACTAGGTTTAATTTAGCAAACGATTTGCTAAACATTATCTGGCTTTCTGGTCCACACTTTCTGCACTCTGGTATAGAGGCTGATCAAAACTCAAATTCTTTTAAGACATTTTGTTGAAAGACTTTGTTGATGATGGTCTTATATCAGTCGGAACGCCTGAGGAAGCAATTGATTTGTTTAAACTAACGCAGAACATGTTGGCCAAATAAAATCTTCACAAAATTGCCTCAAATAGTAGTCAAGTAATGGAGGCGTTTCCCGTCAAGGATCGGGCAAAAGATTAGAAGAATTTAAGCTTTGATACTGATCCCCTTCCAGTCCAGAGAAGCTTAGGACTTCATTGGGATTTACAATCTGATAGTTTCATCTATCAAGTTCCAAACGAAGACAAACAATTCACGCGTAGGGTTTTATTAACCGTTAATAGCATAATAGCATAATGCAAGGCAAAGTCTTACTGAAAGAATTTTCAATTGAATTAAAACATTTATCGCTACCGGCAGAAAAACATAAATTATGGAATAAAAGCACTTGTAGGTCAATGTCACATTGGATTTGTAATCGGGAAATCGAAGCTAGCACCTCTAAACCCACACACTATACCACGTTTAGAACAGCCGCTACACTTTTGAGCTAGTTAGAGACGAACTGGACGTGCAATTGGACAATGTGAGGTTTTTCACTGACAGCAAAATTGTGCTATTTTATATACATAACACATCCAGGAGATTCCACACGTACCTAGCAAATAGGGTAAGCAGGATTAGAGCTGTAAAAACTCCAAAACAATGGCATTACGTACCGACCGAAGTAAATCCAGCAGACCAAACCACTAGGTTTAATTTAGCAAATAATTAGCTAAACAGTATCTGGCTTTCTGGTCCACACTTTTTGCGCTCTGGTATACAGGCCGATTCAAACCCAACTTCAGTTGTTAAAACACTAAAAAACGTCTTAATTAGAATGCCAATTGGATTCAAAACGATTCGAGAATTTTTTCAGTTGGAACACACCGTGCAAAACCATAGCGAAACTCATCTATGTTATTAAGACCTTCAAACAGCAAGTCAAAGAGGAGAAAGTATTTAAAAATTTCAGTAAAACACCAAACATTGAAGAGTTAACTCAAGCAAAAACGGTCATCAACCGAGCAGTACAAGATGCCTACCATATGACGCTGAGTAATTTGAGGAAAGACTATCCGCTCAAGTCAAAGAAAGACACCCTGAAAAAGCTCAACCCCACAAAAGAAAATAAGCACCTCTTACGAGTGGGAGGTGACTTTCGGCTACAGACCTTACTGAAGATAAAAAAGCTTCCATAATTCAAAAGTGTGTAACATGTAGGAAATTAAGAGGTAAAATGCAAGCTCAGATTATGGCAGACTTGCCAGCAGGCAGAGTAAATCCGGAACCACCGTTCACTACTCTGGGTCTAGATGTCTTTGGACCATGAAAATGGGCAGTTTGGACCAAAAAATGGGCAGTATTGTTCACGTGTATGTCAACCAGAGTTGTACATATTGAGCTGATAGAAACACTGTCCACAGACAGCCTCATTAACGCGCTTAGAAGATTCTTTGCAATTTGTGGCCCAGCTAAGATTCTGCACTCGGACAAAGGCATGAACTTTGTAGGACAATGCCCATTGTTAAAACGCTTGAAATTGAATTGAATTAAAAGGTTTTTTAGTGCACATTCCATGGGCAACTTGCACATCTGTGAAGGCACCATCAATGTTAAATGGTACATACAGGTTTTGGAGCATCATATGCTACAATGTCTTTTTCATGGGCATCTCTGTTTATTTTAGCAAAACAATGCTAAGCCGCATTTTGAAAGTGAAAGTGATCTATTTGGCACTATGCTTGCACACAGCGAAATTTGTCCTCCGCAATTAACCCATTTGTGCAGTGAAACACACATATACACACACTGGTGAAGTTAGCACACAAGCCCGGAGCGGTGAGTAGCCCTGCACAGCGCCCAGGGAGCAACTAGGGTTAGGTGCCTTGCCCAAGGCATTACTGGGAATCGAACCCTATTCGATTCTGCATGTATTACAACAGCGAGGCTTTGTAGTAAAAGACTGGCCTGCCTGACTTGTCTCTCATTATAAAGTGCAAAATACGCTTTATGGAGACCCTGGTCTGTTGAGCAACATAGGTTGTATATCAAGCAAGAATGGGAAAGAATTCCACCTACAATGCTTCAGCAGAGTGTTGCTAAAAGTAAAGGTGATGTAACACAGTAAACATGACCCTGTCCCAACTCTTTTGGAATGCTTTGCAGACATCAAATTCAAAACGAGTAATAATTTGCCAAAAAAAGGTTATCAGATTAAACATTAAATATCTTGTCCTTGTAGTGTATTCAATCTAATATTGGTTGAATATTGGTTAGGAAAAGGAAGAGGAAAAATGTAGAAAAAATGGCCAAATGGTGGAAATTGGGAAACGAGGAATGTTGTGAGGAGTTCAGAAAAGAGTTGAAAAGGGCTTGTTGAAAAAGGGTGGTATTAAAGAGCCTCCAGATAACTAGGTAGCAATAGCAACTGTAATTAGACAGACATGTACTTGGTGTGTCATCTAGACAGGTGAAAGACAGCAGAAAAACTTGGTGGTGGAACAAGGAAGTGCAGGAGATTATTCAGGGGAAGAGGTTGGCAAAGAAGAAATGGAACAGGCAGAGGACTGTAAGGAAGGAGTATATAGAGATGAAGAGTAGGACAAAGAGGGAGGTAGCAAAGGCCAAGCAGAAGGCCTATGATGAGTTGTACGAGATGTTAGACAGTAACAAAAGAGAGAAGGAGTTGTATTGCCTTGTGAGGCAGGGAGATAGAGCGGGAAATGATGTGCAGCATGTCAGGGTGATCAAGGATAGAAATGAAAATGTACTAAAAGGTGAGAAGAGGGTGAGAAAAAGATGGAAGGAGTTTTTTAAAGGAGGCGATGAATGAAGAGAATCACAGGGAAAGAAGAATGGTAGGCATGGAAATTTTGGAACATGAGGTAGCAAAGATTGGCAAGGATGAAGAAAGGAAAACTTTAAACAAGATGAAGAAGTGAAAAGCAGTCGGACCTGATGAAATACCAGTAGAGGTATGGAAATGTATAGGAGAGATGGGAGTGTTGTTTTTGACTAGACAATTTAATGAGATTTTTGGGAGATTGCTTTAAGGCAAAGTGGACCTCATCAAGGATCGCCTCTAAGCCCCTTTCTTGTTTGCTTTGTCGATGGCAGAATAACAGATGAGGTTCGACAGGAATCACCATGGACTATGATGTTTGCAGGTGACATCGTGATCTGTAGTGAGAGCAGGGAACAGCTAGAAGAGAATTTGGAGAGGTGGAGGTATGCTCTGGAAAGGGGGGAAATAAAAGTCAACACTTGTAAGACATAATACATTTGTGTGAATGAGAGGGAGGAAGGTAGAACTGTCAGACTACAGGGAGAAGTGGTCACAAAGGTGCAGGAGTTCAGGTACTTGGAAACAACTGTCCATGATAATGGGTAGGTAAATTTTCAGCTGCAAACATTCATAACATTCAAAAACAAGGCTGGTTCCCCCAAACTCAAACTTCTCATCGAGCAGATATTGTCACTTGCATTAAGAGACAATTTAATCAAATCTATATTTTCTTAATTTGAAGAGCAGTGCAGAGAATTATCTCTCAAATTATTAATAGATGGGACAGGATAAGCAAAGCAGGAGAAACTAAAAAGTGCAGTTCCTGCAGAAACTGCGATGTGTGTTGCCCTGGTGCATCCATGGATATAAATGCAGTCTATAAGCTCCTGTGACAGTTATGTTAAACGCTGTTATAATTATGTCAGTATCTCAAATGATGTGACATTTTTTATGTAACTATTTGTATTTTATTCATAAATTCTTGTGGATATTTTTTTACATATTTTTATTTATGAAATCTGAGGAAAAGCAGTTTTTCTCTTTTTTTGCTATGGCGAGTAACAACATTTCTGTATTTTACTCCGAAAATAAGTTGTCTATCACTTAACCGAGACTTTTGTGTCAGAGAGGAGACCTAGCTCTTCATTATGTTTACTACTTGTTTTCACTTACACCCGCACTGAGACAATAATAAACACACGTTCGCCAACATTATAGAGTTCAGGGCTTAACATTTGTTTTTCTATTTACAGGATCAGACGAAAAGAGCATGCTGACGCCATCCGCGCTGGATCCGTTTATTATCATTCGATATTGCAGAGTTTGTATAAGGTAATGTACAATCATGTCACCCTCCTCAGTGAGATGCCCGCTGAAAAACCTGAAATAGCTCTCGTTATAGGAGACTCTATAGTGAGGCCTGTGAAAGTAGCTATACCTTTAGGGGCACCAGCAGCATTAGTACAGTGTTTACTGGGAGCCAGGGTGCCGGACATAGCAGGAAATCTTAGAATCCTAGGCAGAGTCAGGTTCTTTAAGACAGTTTTTCATGTTGGAGCTAATGATAGATGCCTTCGACAGTCAGAGGTTACCAATAGTAATATTATAGAGGTGTGTAAATTAGCGAAGGCGATATCCGATAAAGTAAAAACAGGCTATTCCGGCTGTGTGCTAGCTGCTTAGAGTCATCACCTAGGTTTCACCATATTGACACTATTGTCTGGGCTAAACAAAAATATATAAATTTTAAGAAATATAGAAATATACAAACAGTTTATTCAAATAACTCAATAAATATTAAACTAGACAGTTGTAATATTACAGCCTGCACCGTTTACCTGAAGATAGGACTATTAAATATTAGGTCTCTAAATTTTAAATCACTTATTATAAATGAACTTATTACTGATCAGGTATTAAATGTACTTTGTTTAACTGAAACATGAATCAAACCAGATGAATATGTAGTTTTAAATGAAGCTAATCCTCTTGGATATAATTACATATCCCAGCCTAGGTTAACTTGGTTTAGGTTTTGTTCACAAAAATATATTGCGAAACCGGGAAAAATAAGTCTATGGACTCTATCCCACTAATTTAAATTTACAGACCCCCAGGGTTACATGAGTTTTCAGATTTTATCACCAATCGAGTTACATCTGTAGACAAAGCTCTAATTGTAGAAGATTTTAATATACACTTCAACGATCCAGAAGACCCCCTGAGAACTGCATTGGTATCCGTTATTGGGTAAAATAAAATGTTATAGGACCCAATCATAAGGGTGGTCACACACTAATATTAACATTAACATTGGGACTAAATATAGACAATATAGTCACTTTCACAGTCTGATATTATATCAGACCATTATCTTATCTCATTTAAAATTACTATGAACCAAAATAGTTTTGTTTCACACCAGTAGAGGCTCAAACGCACATGTACAACAAGTACTGCAGATAATTTTGTTAGTAAACTCCCAAATTTATCAAGCTTAATCTGGCAGCTGAGCACCTAGAGTCAATATTTTGTTATACTCTGGATGACATAACCCCAATTAAAAGAATATTAATTAAAGAGAAAATTAACACCTTGGTATAATGATTTCACACAGAC
>JAOUQT010080357.1:0-10055 GCA_025769995.1 Xyliphius kryptos
ATTTTAGAGGTGCAACAGGTGGAGTTTTCCTATACGCCCCGGGTTTGCGTGGGTTTTTTCTGGGTTCTCCGGTTTCCTACCACAGTCCAAAAACAAGGATTCAAGGTAAATTGGCTGCTCCAAGTTGCCCTTATATAGCGTGTGTATGTGTGTGTGCCCGTGTGTCTTGTTGTATAATCCATTTCAGTCCAAGCTTCAACTCGCTGAGTGATAGCATGAGATTCTGGTCAAGAATTTGTTGATAGTCCTGGAAATTGACAGTTCCCTGGATAATATGGGGTCGTCCAGGTCCGGAGGGAAAAAAGCAGGCCCAGACTTTCACATTTCCACCACCATGCTTCACTGTTGGGAGGCGGTTCTTCTCTTTATATGCAGCTTTGACTTTTATCCAAACACGGCCCCTGTGATTTTGAGAACGGAATTCCTTCTGATTGATGACGGAATTCCAGAAAGCCCCTGGTTAGTCCAAGTGCTCTCTGGCAGTTTAAACGAGCATGTTTGTTCTTTCTTGAGAGCAGAGGATTCTTTTTAGCAACTCTCCCATCAATAGAATCGATGAACATAAACCTGACATCTCATATATAAAAACTGTTGATGATAAAATAAAAGAATCATGGAAAAATCTAAATTACTAAATTAGTTCACAAACTTTCAAGCAGCACTAAATATATATTTCACATAGGTTTAAACGTGAAGGTGTCAAAGCATGTAAAGTGTTTATAAGCGTGTGGAAAAGTTCAAAAGAAAGCGGGAAAGGTTAGAAAAAAAAAATCCTTATAATAAAAATTTTTTTTTTTACTCATCATAGGGTCTCTGGACTGTAACTCCGGAACGTAATACACTGTATAATAAGATTGAAATACACACACTTACCTGGATGGTTTCAGGATTCTGCAAAGGCTCCTGGGTAATGTAGTCCACCGGAATTTCACTAGGGTCAACACCTACAGCAACATCTACTGTTTCCCTTAAAGAATGATTGCTGCTGCCACCGTTTCTGTAGAGCTGTAGCAGATCTGGTGGTTTGGGGATGTTCAGTCCCACATCATCCCATAACTCGAAATCCTAAAAGATACAAATACACAAACTGCAAACCTGACGAACTGACGTAACATCTATAAAGCAAAGATATGCAAGTCGTAAACATGAATATTACCTGATCATCATTTTCATCTGAGAATGTGATGGACGACAGCTTGTACTCATTCTTTAATAAGTACTCATTTACTAAAAAATTCAGGGCCCGTTTTTCGAGAGGACGGATTGGTTCCTGAAGAAAAACAAAGTCATGGTTGCTGATAAATATCAGAAAAGTTATTGTAATTTAAAATTATCAATAAAGAAACTTAATCCCATTATCTTTGCAAAAAAACTAAACAAAAAAAAAAAAAAAAAAATGGCTGACCTGAATTTCAGGACTGGATTTGTAGTTTTTGCGCTCTTGAGAAGGAATTTCACACTCTATGTGAAAGAAGAAAAAAATAAAAAATAAAAAACTGTGTGAATGTTGATTTGGGGAAAATAAGCGAGCAATCTGAGGAGCAAGTGGAGCTCCTACAGAGCAGCAATGAGCTGGTGTGAGAACAGTAAAGTACGCCACCTGCAGCCTGTGTGAGGTTGTTGCGCAGTGCCTGAATGGTCTCCTTGGCTTTCCGTAGTTCAAACTCCAGAACTGGACCGAAGGGGAAGGTGATTGAACACGCGCACACACAAGCCAACCAAGAGAGGGGCACGACCAACAGAACACAGAATGAGCATGAAAAAGAAAAAGATGAGGAAAGAAAAAAAAAAAACAAGATTGGTAAGAAAAACTAAAACATAGCCATGCACACTATGGATCTACTTAACGCATGCAGCAGAGATTGCTGGTTCAGTGTCACTTGTGTTGGGTTCTGACCGCTGATTTGGGTACCTGCTGTCTGACCCAGGATTTAACAGCAAAAAATGAAATGCACTGTACTAACAGTGTTTCAATTTAAAAGCTAAGCACCACCTAATGGACCACGCTGAGTTCACATTATTTTAGCTTCTAAAACATACGTAAGCATGAAAATAAAAATTGAAAAACAAATTTTGTTTACTTTAAAAATCGACAAGTGAGTAAATTGACGGAAGTTGTGCGTGGTGTTATACAGTGAATAACAGAGCTATGAAACGCCAGCAATGACTGATTTGGACTGTTAACTTTCCACTGCTGGTTTGTCAGATTCGGAAGATATTTTTCAAATAGATGAAGAGAATGAATCTGCAGTGACTGTGGGGGAGACTGGCTCAAATCTAAACGACTGAATGTTGTTTTTCAAGACAGAGGTAGAAGAGACCGCATTAGAAAGCAACAAAGGACAACCTGATCCAGTCATCAAAACTGGAAATTCCGACTGGTAGGAACCGGGCTCTTAAGAACCTCTCGTTACTTTCTCTACAGACCCATATTTGTTGAAAAAGCACACTGGTACAGTAGCATGACAGCCTTTATATGTGCTGCTTTTAAATGTAACGGCATGAAAGCCAAGGGACAGGAGCAGGACTTTTGGTGAGTTACATTGGTCGATCAGTGGCAATTGGATTGTTAATTCTGACTGTAATAAAGCTTGTTCATGTTCTAACCATTGTGCTGAGTCCCACATTCCGTATCCCACAGTTTACACATACAGTTCATCTGGGCTTGTCCGCGTTTGAAGACCACGAGTGTGGCTAAATTAAAAGTCTTTTAAGCTATATTCCTTAAATTCGTAGGTGAAAAAAATTAGGAACTTATGCTGTATTTGTGTATTTTACAATTTTATATTAGGTGGTGCTTAGCCTTTAAGCGTAAACCATAACATTTATATACTTTTGAGCTTTAAAGTCCCAAAGTTAAGGCATTTTAAAATTCAGGCCAAAACCTTAACTGGGCTTTGAGTTCAGATGCTGACTACAATGCTACAAAACTTGCTATTTGGCCATTTATTTTCATTTATTTTCTTCTATTATATAAACTTAACTATAAAACAATTTACATTAAAACATTAATCTTGGGTTAAATCATTTTAGGAGTTTCAAGTAAAGCAAATTTCCTACTTATAGGAAATATGCAAAACCCACTTATAATTTACATACATTTAGTCATTTTATAAAACCAAAGCAGATTAACAAGAGGGAAAACATAAGTCGAATCAGTAAGTTACGAAAAAATAGCGCAGTTTTATCAATCCTGACGATTTGCTAATTTGGTTTATTGCTTTAATTTCCGAACTTTGTGTTTAAGAATTTTACTTTAACACAAAACTAATGGGTCAAATAAGCTAAAAATTTTCAAATCAAATTTTATTTAACACATACACCGAGATAAATAGTATAACTGTTACCTATAACATGATATTTAAAATGAATAAAAAACAGACTAATGGAAATTTATTTCACAAAATCTACATAAGCTGTGGTTTAAGATTTACTTTGTATTTGAAATTTTAAGCTTTTAAGTATTTTTCATTTTAATTAAAATATGCAGTGCGTTCACACTAGTCATTAAAACTAATAATGAACATCAAATTGAATTTCCAATCACAGTATTCAGCCTTCATCAAGCACCACATCCAGTAGTGATTTAATACGTGAGTTACTGAGGATTAACCATGTTAAAGAGCACAGCAAATTTGTTAACTCTTAACCTTCTGGTCGGTTGTCCAGTACGTAACTTTAGTATACTAAACCACAGATCCTCACAACATAACAGATTAATATAAATGACCGCTAACTAACATCAGTTTCTTTGTTTTCTTTTAGGTATGGTTATTAAATATGATCTAGAGGAGAACGCTGAAATCTGCAGCAATCTTCTCAAAAAGAAGCATGGACAGAAAAAGACACTTTGCATGCCTGCGCACTGGAGATCTGCAGCGCACACTCAGAATCTAGATTAAAGGCTAGAATGGGTGTGGCTCTAAAACAGCACTTAACTAATCCGTGTAAAGAATCGGTCATGAGTCGGGCCGTTTAACAATCTCAGCTAATTATAGTGTAAATGAAGAATTTGAGTTTGCAGATCAAAAGGGCACAGGACACAAATTAACAAATGGCAAAACTTAAAAACAAACAAAAGAAGTGGGATGCTAGTCTGGATGATTCAGCACAGAAAGGTGGTAAAAACTGGTGTTGGGAAAGCCAGAAAACCCCAGGTCAGACAGCCAGGGCTTTATAGGATTTGGAAGTATTCATCAGACATCAGCATAATCATTGGCGTTCTCTGCTGCAAGGTTCCTCAAGCTTAGAACTCTCCTAATAGAGGCTATCATTGCCCCAATAGGTTTGTACATACTTTAAATAACAGTTTATCAAATTTACACAAAGACATGTTTCAAAATTCCAAAAAACTTTAAGATGGATGTGTATTAATGCTTCAAATCATTATATGCATTGTTTAAATGATGTAAATTTAAGTAAATATGTTTAACCAGATTATAAAGTTTGTCATTTTGCACTAAAGTTCAAAAGTTAAAAAGTTCACAATATGCCAAATGATCGTTCCCTTTACTACAGAAATGCTAAATTTTATAAAGTTTTAGTTACATTTACATTTGGTCATTTAGTAGATGCTTTTATCCAAAACAATTTAAAAGTATCCCACTTAATATTTGGGGTCAGAACACAGAATACAGAATCCATGGAGCAATGAGGGTTAAGGGTCTTGCACAAGGACCCACATTGGTAACCTCAGTGGACCTGGGATTTGAACTCACAATCTTTAAATCACCAGCCCAACACCCTAACCACTGAGCTACCACACCCTAATTCATAGTTCAAAATTTACTCCCAAGTGCTTTACCAAGAATTTAAGGCCAGCTCCAAATATTACTAAAATGATGTTTGATCCATAAGCTAATTGTAGTCATAATGCTATAACACAGAGAGTTATAATATATATATATATATATTTATTGGTATATGGTATATTTTTGGCAGTTTTCAGTAGCAGGTACTGTACACCGGGTGTGGTGAGAATCTGTAGAGATCTGACTTATAAGATCAATGAAAACGTGAGTCAGTTCATTTAAGTACCTGACCATTTAACAGAATATTAGTCAGTCAAAATATTGTACTTAAAACAGAATATATGAATTACACACATTCATTACAGACGCACAAAAATCAAATGTTTTAGGTCAAAGCCAAAACTAAACAAAATAAAACATTTGGTGGAATATCAAACATTATTATACTTTTATAATACTGTTTTATTCATTTTGACACTTTTCCCACCCATTGCATTCATTAAATAGGCTAAAAGTATTTTTGCTTTGGTTTTTAAAGCAAACTTTTTTCTTTTTTTTTTTTGTAAATAGCAAATTAGAAAAATTTATCGAACAGTAGCCCAAAAAATCTTAAGACATCAAATCAACCAAAAATGTACCCAAAACAATAACAAGAAAAAGCTATTAATCCCCCATCCCAGTAAAAATAACTATGACTAAAATAACAAGTCAAAAATATTCCCCCCCACACACTAAAAGAAAAACATTAATGAAAGCTGATAAACTTGTGCACTGGTGACTGACGGTGGAAAAACACACATTCAACTAAAAGAAGTTTACAGCATCTTTAAATACATTGTTTAGTCTCAATTATTTAGTCTTTTCACACCTAAAACACAATTAAATTAACTTTCAAAAGTACAGTTTAATTCTCTGCCTGACCAACTAAATCCTCAGACACAGAATGTTTTAAGAAAGGACATTACAAATTAATATTTTATTATTCATTTATTCATTCATTATCTTCCGCTTAATCCTGTACTAGGGTCACGGTGGAGTTCCCCATGGAGAACCTCTCGGGCGCTGGGCAGACACCCAGGACAGGGCGCCAATCCACTGCTTCATATTTTATTATCTAATTATTTATTTTTGGAATCAATTTGAATACTGTGAGCACTTTGCCAAAAATAAAAGTGGGTTACAAGTCTAATGTATTATTATTATAATTATTATAATAATAATAATTATTATTATTATTATACAGTACCTTTACAATAAGACTTCAAAATATTATTACATTGAAAACCCCACCATTTTAGCACATTTTTCAACATTATATTCCCCTACTATTATACTGATTTCACTGGTTTCAGTTAAACCAACATAATTATTGTAACACAATATGCTTTTCCTTCTGCACAAAAGTTTTGAGGAAACGGTGTGCATAATGATTCATCTTTTATCAGTTGTCTGATTGCACTGGTTACATTTTTAGAAGTTACCAGCTTTAGAGATAAAATAAGCCATTTCATAATAAAAGGATTTTGCTGGATTTCAGTAAGAAAAGAAATGTGTTCATTTCTACGAAAATTAGCTTCTTATTATGCTTTTGCATTGCACAGATTATAAAACCTCCTTCAAAACAGTGCTTTAATCTGATTGAGTTGTATGTCCAGCCGTGACATTACTGACAATAAAGCATAATAAATAATACACATTAATGTGTGAACATGACTTTAATCATTTACCAATAATAGAAATACAGATTAACATAAACAGCAAGCCATTTCCTAAAGAGCACTATATGCACAAGCTCTGCTTTCTTAACAATAATTAAGGTGCCTTTACCACGGTGACAACTAGCACTTTTATTTTAAGACACAGAACCTGCGCACTGTTCACATTAAGTGGAAAGGACAAGCAAAGACAAATACAGTATAAATTCATTAGATTTCTGCATCAGCAGATTAAACAATAAGAAGCCCACTGATTAAAAATATATATAATTATAGTAATTCCTGTCATCAGAATCCAGCTTTCATTGTGATTCCTGGCTTCTTCCTGCATATCTTCTTTTCATTATGTTTAAAGAATGGGTTCATTTAGAATTCCTCTGATGAATGTGTTCAGTGAAGCACACTGCTGATGGCCTCATCATTATTCAGTTCAACTGAGCGTCATGTGGAGACTGTAATATTGTGGGTCGCTCTCTCTCTGTGACTCGATCACTCACGCCACCCTAAAGGCCATTAAGTTTTATAACCGCCACTAATTTTGATGTTTCACTCAGGGATATTCTGAATGTCAAAAGGGTCTGATTTAGAAATTGGAACACTATTCTTTAATATTAACCTACACACACTGTGATTAATGATGTTTTAGTCCAGGAGGGATAAGATTAAAATAAGGTTAAAAAAAAAAAAACAAGGGTACTGTCCACATCCCTTCCCAAATCAACAGATTATGCCCTATTGTTCCTTCCTCATTCTCTCATTCTCTTTGTGCTTACCTGCTACTCGCTCATCTGTCTCCCTGTTCCCGTCGTCTGAGTAACGGGTAAAATCTAGAGAGTCCAGGGTGCTGATGCTGCCAGCTCGATCTAGAAGAAAACAAAGCATGGTGATGTAAGACAGTTTACATAAAAGCGACAATGTTAATATAACATCCCCATCCCATATACATACATATACACACACACATATGCACGTCCATATTTTTTTTTTTTATACTATCCATTTCACTCATAACTGATTTTATTGATTGATAACATGAAAGTTGTTTTTCAATGAGTGATGGCATAGAAGTTTATATATTTAAAATGAACATAATATAGAGTGTGGTTTGTAACAATTAAAATAATCATGAAGACTCCAATTGAGTTTTGTTGGATGGCAATAGCGAATGGAAAAATCAAACGTAGCAAATTGAGAACCTGTTTTTCCAAGGCCATGGCAGGTTATCACGGTGCCAAGTTTCAGCCTTGTAGGGACTCAGGAAGACCCTGACAATGAATGGCTCTCGCATATGAAGGCAATATCGAATGAACCATCAAATTCAGAAAAGTGAGAGGCACTTAAATTTGATAGGGAATCAGAATGTCAAATTCATCCTTGTAGGTTTTGGGAAGTGGGAGAATTACTGATGAGTGAGTGAGTGAGTCAGTGAAGGCTTTGAGATTTATAGGTCTAGAAGATGATATGGCATATATATTGATCTAAGGTTGTAGAAGTTAGAAGTCAGATCTGAGTTTAGCAACGCTAAATCCCCAAAGAATAAAGTCGGCTGGCGACCTGAACATACTGATCCACCAGGTCATACCCATACTTTGGGCTCAAAATTTGTAAAGAGTGGTTAAGGAGGCATAAGACATTATTTCAATCCATGGATTCGCCACCACTGAGACCAAACCTGAACCACATTAGGTATCATTGGGATGTGCTGGAGAAGACTTTGTAACTTTTTTGGGGCGAGGCAGGGTAGTGTTGCTGCTGTTGCTCGTAATATTATTATTATTATTATTATTATTAATTTAGGTTTGTGCTCCCATGTCAAAAAATACTTTAAGATAAAACAGCAAAGTGAATTTCCTGCCAAAAGGATAAATTCTTTTTGGGTTAATTATTAAAAACGAAGCAAAAAGATGTAGTAACCTAAAAGTTAAAACTTAAACAAAAAACATTTAATCTGTCACAATGCTTTAAAATAAATAATCTTACAGAAAAAACAATGATTAAATCTGCAGAATTAGTCATTAGTGACACACGATCATCAAATCAGGTCCAAGGATGTTAAAGACATAAATGAAGGTATGAAAACCAGAGTAGCTGAAACCAGAGAGTGAGTGTTTCAGTGCAAATAGAAATTTTATTGTTTAGTCAATTCTTATGTCTGCACTTAATCACAACTTGTATACAGTTGGTTGTAATACACTTTAGACGCCAGAACAATCCTGTTTTCTGTGCTGGGTTTCTGCCTCGGTGTACATTTATAATCTTTGTGCACTCATTATAAAAGATAGCAAAATAAATACAAATACAGAGCATAACTTAAGTGACACTCATTCAACGTTAAAACACAGAGCACAAATCATGAACCATGCCGAACAATATTTTATAAAACGATACAGTACATCTAACATTACACAAAGTTTGTACTTACAGACTCATTGGTTTATTACATCAAAACCAATTATATATCATTTAAGGTTAAGAAATCATGGCACAAAATAATTTGTATAATTACATTTAATTTTTGATATTTTTCACTATACATAAGCACGTCTTATGTATTTACCTTCAAATAAAGGAATTTATCAGGTAAAAACTGCTGTGGTTTCCAAAAATACTATTATATACCACAAAGATGAAAAAATGTGTGTCAGTGTTTCAATATCATACAGTCCTAATCAGCATACTAAAACAAATGTGCCTTTATTTCAAAGTCAAATAAAGGTGAGGCAAAAATAGTGTCGTTAACATGCGCTGAACAGGAACATAGTGACAATCAATTGGAACATATATTTCATTTACAAAAAAACCTTACAATGTGTATGTTGTTACATGATAAGTTCTTATTTTAAAGGAAAACCTCTGCATCTTTATTCCTGATTATAAATCCCAATCTTTTAGAGTACATGCTAAATAAAAGTAACAAAATCTGTCCAGTGTGAAGTTGCAGTTGGAGGCTTGTGGTTAAAGAAACAGCCTCGCATCCGAAAGGTCCCCGGTTCGATTCCCGGTCCCATCAAATACTATGGATAAAGTGCCCTTGGGCAAGGCAACTAACCCGAATTGCTCCCCGGGTGCCATATACAAGGCTGCCCAACACTCTGTGTTTATGTGTTTCACTGCACAAATGGCTTAAATGTGGTGGATAAATTCCGGTGTGTAAGCAGCTAGAATATATTACTATATCTCTTTATTACTAATGCCAGAAAGCTCGTAAAATGTTATGTCATACATAAAAGGCTGAATACGAACAAAGACCCATTCGTTTTCCTCAATAATTATAATGAAATGTAGAAAAAGACTCCAGTTAACTGTTTATCGCCCTTCTCTTAGTCTTGTCCAAGACTCAGCAGTCAGTATCCCTTTAAAAATCCCTGAACCTAGAAGCTGAATACAATGTTCTAAACCCCTTATTATACTTTGATTTTACTCATTTCAGTTAAACCAACCACAATTATTTAAGATCTGCATTAAATATTTAAGAAGCTTATAAGAGTTATAGGTATGCAACTTTTATTAATGATAAAAGTGATAAAGTGATTCATTTTGCCTACTGTGCTTACACACAGAGGAATTTGTCCTCCACATTTAACCCATC
>JAOUQT010080368.1:0-10055 GCA_025769995.1 Xyliphius kryptos
AAGTTGAACATCTCCCATGACCTGCACACTCACCAGATCTAAATATTATTCAGACACTTTGGGGGGTTTTGGAGGAGGGTGTCAGGAAACGTCCTCCACCAGAATCATGTAGTGACCTGGCCACCATCCTGCAAGAAGAACGGCTTAAAATCCCTCTGACCACTGTGCAGGACTTGTAGATGTCATTCCTAAAACCAATGGACGCTGAATTGGCCGTAAAAGGAGGTCATACACCATACTAATCAATTCTTGTGCTCTAAAACCAGGTGTTTCAGTTTCATTGTCCAACCTCTGTAACTAATAATGAATTTGTTTTCATTCAAAAAGTGGCTTAGCCAATCAGATTCAGAGGCGAAAGTGGACAAAAGGTCTTACTCCTGTCCTGAACACTTTTCCTTTCACTCCGACAGACACTCATCTCTCTCCGATCTCTCCTACTCCATCCATTTCCCCCCGCTGTGAAAATGCATTGAATACATATAGAAAGCTCTCTTTTAAGGCACTTTCTTACCTGCAAGGGTTAAGGAGTTTTGAAGGATGCACGTCTATGTAAGGTGAGACAGGTTTGTCCACGAAAGATCCGAAGCCCACTTGGAAATCAGTAGAATATTCCTTCATGTGGTGGAACAAGCTTACTCCCACGGTCTTCAGTCGGTCCAGAATGTCCTGCATGGAAGCTGAGACGTCTACCAGGAAGTACAGGTCCACAGGGTACAGCTCCATCTGCTGCACCTCAGCGATGAAACTCGTCTCACTGCCTGAGACAAGAATTCAAATGTTCATTAGCTGTTTCTCACAACAAATCACAAACATGTTACACCACGCAATCCAATACATTGATTTATTAAACAATTTTTTTTTAGTGTTCCCAGTTTGTATCCCAAAATAGGTGGAGTTTCCGTGTTCTCTCCGTGTCCGCGTGGGTTTCCTACGGTTTCTCTGGTTTCTTCCACAGTCTGAAAACATGGATTCATGGTAAATTGTCTGCTCTAAATCGCCCCTATGGTGTGTGTGTGTGTGTGAGTGCGTGCCCAGCACCTAAAATGTTCTTCCCCTGGATGACCATGGGGAACCCCATCGTGACCCTTGCAGAGGATTAAGCGGAAGACAATGAAATAATTAATGAAATTGTGAGAGGCGAAAAGCAGATGGGGTAATGGATCTCATCTGAAGCTTGTCTGTGTGTGTGTGTGTGTGTGTGTGTGTGTGTGTGTGTACAGCAGGGCTGTCCAAAGTTTTTGCAAAAAATGGCCAAATTTAATCAAGAGGCAATAGTTTCTTCTGACATGCCCATCCAGGGAAGAATATTTTGGGCACTGGGCAGATCTGCCTCTAAAATGTGACGAGATGTCCTCAATTGTGCTTATGGTACAGATGCAGATATGGATAGTATTATCCATCCATCCATTCATTATCTTCCGCTTATTCCTCTATTAGGGTCGCGGTGGGGTTCCCCATGCCCATCCAGGGGAGAGCATCTCGGGCGCTGAGCTGATACAACCAGGACAGGGTGCCAATCTATTGCACAACCACACACTGGGGCAATTTAGAGCATTCAATTTACCTATAATCCATGTTTTTGGACTGCGGGAGGAAACCGGAGAACCCGGAGAAAACCCACCCAGACACGGGGAGAACAAGGAAACTATACCGAGATTGGGATTCGAACTGGGAATCCCCAGTGCTGAGAGGTGAACGTGCAAACCACTAAGCCACCGTGCCGCTAGATAGTGTTAGCGGGCCGTAATTGGGGAACTAAAAAAGGGGGGAGGTGAGTGTGTGATATTAAAATAGCACATGGTTATTTATCTCCAAGTGTGAAGCTCCTCTGAAGCTCCTCTGAAGCTCCTCTGAAGCTCCTTCACTTTCATCCTCTAACTATAGTAGGGCACAGTAACTGACTCGTGTGTTCTTTACCTGGCCGAAGCTGGATGGAGATGTCTCCAGGAGTCACCTGTGTGTTATTAAGTGTGATATTGGCCTCGACCTTCGCAGCAGGGTTTTCAATGAACTCTTCAGCACAGCCTTTACTCAGCAGCCCAGCAGCAGTATCGCACCTCCCACTCATAGCTCCGTCCAGAAACCTCTGATTGGACAACACAGAGTCAAAGTCAGGCCACAAGATGATTATTCCTCCTCATAACAGTATACATTATGGGCTGCAGTCAGTTTTGGGCTTTTCCAAACAAAATAAGAGGTGAGGTTTTTTTCATTTGTTTTGGTTCTGATTACACCTGTTCCTGGACCTGTGTGTGTATGGTTTTATGTAAATAGCTTGGAATAGGGCTGGGACGATATGAGCCTTAAATCACTATTGCGATATATTGAGCAGTTCACCTCGATAACAATAAATGGACAATAATTTTAATACACACATACCCCAAAAATAAAGGCTAATGTATAAGGCCAAGATAAATACTTCACAGCCATATTGATGGTACAATTCCCTTTTTATTGCCATGTAGTCAGATGACTACCCTACAGAGAGCACGCAGCCTCTTAAAGGAACTTGAACGTAGCCGACAAAAAAGACAACACCACTTTACTTTAAATTTTTTTAAGATACCGAAAATACTGATATGAGCAAAATGACGTCGGTTATCGTCATAAATTTCGGTATCGGTAAATTTTCGGTATATCACCCACGCCTAACTTGGAGCCCAATTTTTGTTCAGACAGCATTTTTTAGTGTCCTATTGTTGTATGAGACATAAATTTAATAGTTGTTAAAAGTTATTCATATAATAGGTTTAATTTAAATTCTAGATGGGATTTGTACATAAGTACTTTTGCTTGTGTATGGTTGTCCAATAAAACAACAGTTTTCAAAGCTACTGGAGTAGCATTTTCTATAATCCCACAAACAATGGTTTCCAAAAATTTTAGAATCTCTTTTTAACTATAAACCCTCAAAGAATGGTTGCTGGGACTCCAATAATCCCTCAATCAATGGTTTCCGCAACTACTGTAATCCCTTAAACAGTGGCCACAATACTATAATCCTACAAACGATTGATACAACTATTATTATCCCTCAATCAATGATATCCAGAACTACAATATTTCCACAGTTGCCACAACTACTATAATCCTTCACACAACGGTTGCCATGACTACAATAATACCTCAATCAATGATTTCCAAAACTACTATATTTCCTCAGTTGCCACAACTACTATAATCCTTCGAACAACGGTTGCGGCAACTACAAAAATACCTCAATCAATGGTTTCCGGAACCACTATTATCCCTCAAACAGTCACCAAAACTACTATAATCCTTTACACAACGGTTGCTGCAACTACTATAATCCCTAAATCAATGGTTTCCACAACTACTGTTATTCCTCAAACAGTCACCACAACTACTATAATCCTTCAATGGTTGCCACGACTACAATAATACCTTAATTAATGGTTTCGCAACTTCTGTTTTCCAAACTATTGTTATGCCTAAAACAGTGGCCACAACTACTACAACTCTTCATACAATGGTTGCCACGACTACAATAATCCCTCAATCAATGGTTTCCGGAGCGACAATTATCTCTCAAACAGTCACCACAGCTACTATAATCCTTCAAACAACGGTTGCCGCGACTACTATAGTCCCTAAATCAATAATTTCCACGACTACTGTTTTCCAAACTATTGTTATCCCTCAAACAGTGGCCACAACTACTACAATTCTTTAAATAATGGTTGCCACGACTACAATAATCCCTCAATCAATGGTTTCCGGAGTGACTATTATCTCTCAAACAGACACCACAACTACTATAATCCTTCAGAGAAGGGTTTCTGCAACTACTATAATTCATCAGTCCCCACAACCACTACATATGTCCAAACAATGGTTGCCACAAATACTATAATCCCTCAATCAATATTTTTCCTAATTACATTTAGGACGTAAATATTTTTTATCAGTACATTATTCACTCTTTAACTGCCAGTACAGAAGTAAACGGAGGACGTATTTTCCATCCTTTGATATAAAAAGAACGACAACGAAAGAAAAACAAAAAACACTAACATTTAGATGACGGAAAATAAACCTACGGGTAAAAGCTCTGCTCTGTAAAACAATAAGTGGGGATGTGTGTGGGAGGTTACTAAAAGAAACATTACTCACACCTCACTGATTGTTTAAACAGATTTAAGCATGTGGTTTGTCATGGATGTTTTCAAGAGGTCGAAATTATCTTTCCAAGTGTGAAGCCTGGTGGAGATAAGAGGGCAGTCGTGGTCTGTGTGTGGGCTGGGAAAGCACCTGACCAGCCACCTCTGTAGTCTGCTCGAGCCCAATTTAATGGTTTCCCACGACCAGCACAGCCCTAAGCAGCTTGTTTAAGAGGCTGCCGGGGCTTAATGTTCTGAACCCTCTGGATGCTGAAGACCTTCAGACTCTTTGCTGGGGGAGGGAGCAGGAAAAGCAGAGCGGTTCCTCTGCGCCATCTCCCAGCACACTAAACAGTGCCATAGTCACAAAAATCGAACGTTGAAAAAATAAATGAAGAATTTAACACCTTTACCTTCTGAAAGCACCAAGCGCAGTCGGGTCCTCGGGTCAGGCATTCCGTACAAGTCGAAACAAGAGGTGATCCACAATTATCAGCTGAAATGGAAAAAGAGCTTTTGAAGTATGACTTATTAGGAAGCCTTTCTCCTGTATGAACCTGACTCTGATGAGAACGGCTTGAAATTGTTCCCCGTTTTAAATTCCTGGTGCGTTTTCCGTTCAGATTCTGTGAGGCAGCTGCACTTTACATTCTGGAGCATTTTGCTTTCTATACAGCAGAACTGCGACTCAAATGTTCACTGATTCAATTAATAAATGCAAACTAGGAAAACAAAAAAAATCTCCTTCAGGATTCGTATTCAAAGACTTCTTTGTTTTTCCCGACTTCAGAAAGGTTCCAGATGTTCTCTGTCAGGGTTTTTACAAAAAAAAGATAAGAAACTTAGCAAACATTTAAGGAAACTTCAAATGCATACTATATGACCAAAAAAAATGTAGCCAACCCTTCTTATATAATCCATCCATCCATTATCTTCCGCTTATTCCTCTACTGGGGTCACGGTGGGGTTCCCGATGCCCATTCAGGGGAAAACGTCTTGGGCGCTGGGCAGATACAACCAGGACAGGGCGCCAATCCACACATCCACACACATAAAAACTCAAGCTATACGGGGCAATTTAGAGCATTTAATTTACCTGCAATCCATGTCTTTGGACTGTTTTTCTCTGGAGGAAACCTGAGAACCAGGAGGAAACCCATGCAGACACAGGGAGGACATGGAAACTCCATCCAGATCGGGATTTGAACCGGGAATTTTCCAGCACCGAGAGGCGAACGTGCTAACCACTAAGCCACCCTGCCGCCCCTTCTTCTATAATAATAAGGTTTAATGATGTTCCGACTGGGTTCTTTGAATCTAATGTAACAGCATATTCACACTTCATGCACCTACGCCGGCTAATTACACACTGAGTGACAAAAGTTTAGGAAAAGCATTTCCTGTTCCAGCACAAAGCAGGAACTCAAAGAAATACATTTTAACTCACTTTATTAGATACACCTATTTGTTTCTATACTCAGTTCGACTTTTCAGACTGGGGTTCATCTGTTTGTCAGTTATTTTTGTACTTTAATGGTCAGGACCTTCAGAGAAGAGTGACACACAGGTTGCGTGGTTAGTGCATCGGCCTCACAGGGTCTGGGTCTGATTCCTCATTGGGGCAAGCAAAGATCCAGAGTGTTTAAAAACTGCATGAATCACTCGTACTCAGTGTAACATACTTGCACCACCACCACCCACATCACCCAGGGTCAGTCTCACTGCAGTGCTGAGAATGATTCATCACTATATAATGCTCTAGTGGTCCTGTGGGGGTCTTGGTCATTAAAAACAGGAGTAAAGGGGGAGAAATAAAGAGTGTGGCAAAATGAATGGACTACAGTGTGTAACTATAGAACAACTATAACGCGCATCTTTATGATGAGTGATGACATGGACAGCAAATACAGAAAAACATACTGTACATTATAACTTTTTTGAAAAATGTGTTTGAAAAATGTGTTTGAAAAATATTTCGAGTGAGTGAGTGAAAAATATTTCGAAATGTACATTTACCAAATGATTATTCCAAAGTGGCATACACAAATAATTTATATAGGTGTCCAAACTAGTATGATCTCAATGATGGGCGGCACGGTGCCTTAGTGGTTGGCACGTTCGCATCTCAGCACTGGGGATTCCCGGTTCCAATCCTCCTAGTTTACATGTCCTCCCCGTGTCCGCATGGGTTTTCCCCAAGTTCTCCGGTTTCCTCCCACAGTCCAAAAACATGGGTTCAGGGTAAATTGAATAAATTGCACTGTGAGTGTACCCAGCGATGGATTGACGCCCTGTCCAGGGTGTATCTGCACAGCACCCCAGATGTTCCCCCCTAAATGGGCATGGAAAACCCTACAACGCCCCTATTAGAGGAATATGCAGAAGATAATGGAAGGATGGATGGATGGATGGATGGATGGATGGAGAGATGGATGGAACCTCTACATATACCATGGGAGCATACATCAAGCATCCCAACTTAATGATACAGCACTCCACATTGGTTTCTTCAGTGGACCTGGTATTTGAACCCCCATCTGTCAGATTAATAGTCCAACACCCAAACCACCGAGCTACCATATCCCACACCCCAAATTCATTTAAATTAATAAATAAAACTCATAGGAAATCATAAGCTATATCACAGCCGGACGCCTCTTCACTGACCTTTATCATGTGAAGTGGTAAGAAATGAATGGCAGCCACCTTGTGTAAAAAAATGTCAACTAATAGGCAACTGGAAATATCTTGACTAAATTTGGCACTTTCCATGGTAAAGGATGAGGATCACTGACTTAAACCACCAAGTAAATCAAGTGACCTGAACAATTTTTGGATGAAGAAGATGATTAATTGTAAAAGAAACTGACCCGCAAGTGACCCGACTAATGACATATTTTCAGATGTTCCAAAATCTCGAGGAACAGATTTTTCGGAGTCCCAGGAAAGCACGCTCCAATTAATAAACGGGATGGGACGGTCCGTGTGAGATCAGATCAATAGATAGAACACTTTATTTATCCCAGAGGAAATTAAACAACCAGAAGCAGCAAAAAAAAACAATAAAAAAGTAATACAATAATCAAGTTGTGAAAAATAGTAATAATAGCCAAAGTAGTCAAATGTATGTATATAAAGTGTCAGCAGTGTTAAAAATTACATAGGACTGCTGTGATTGGTCGACGGGTAAAATAAGTTGACGTCATTATTTTAAGTTGACATCAATTTTCTTTTGTTTTTAATATTAATTAATGTTCCATTTTTCATTCAGTCGTCTATTATCGTCCGCTTATTTTTCTATTAGGGTCACGGGGGTGGGTGGGGAGGGTGTTCCCTATGCTCATCCAAGGGAGAACATTTCAAGTGCTGGGCAGATACACCCAGGACAGTGCAGTAACCCATCGCTGGGCACACACTCACTCACACAGCCACAAACACTATACAGGGCAATTTAAAACATTCAATTTAGCTTGAATCCATGTTTTTTTGGACTGTGGAAGGAAACCGAAGAACCTGGAGGTAACCCACACCCTGTCCTGGGTGTTCCATTTTGATTCCTTAAAAAGGCTTTTTCTCAGTGCTTGTGATTTGCCATAATTGGTCAGAGCACCACTCATTATCTTCTGCTTAATCCTCTACTTACGGGGGTCGCCCCATGCCCATCCAGGGGAGAACTTTTCAGGCGCTGGGCAGATACACCCAGGACAGGGCACACACTATATGGAGCAAATGAGAGCACTCATTTACCTGGAATCCATGTTTTTACTTGGAATTTACCTGGAATTCATGTTTTTGGAGTGTGGGAGGAAACCGGAGAACCCGAAAGAAACCCAGGCAGACACGGGGGGAACATGGAAACTCCACCCAGATCAGGATTCGAACCGGGAATCTGAAAGGCGAACGTGCCAATACACAATTCTTTGTGTATGGAATGTCATATACACAACAAATCTAGTTTTAATAAATTCGATTAGCGTTGTTGCGAAGGCTTGTACTTTGTTTAAATGAAGAACTTGAATTTGATAAAAGATTTAATAGAAATGTAGATGTCTCATATTTCGTTTTGGTCTCGTTTAGCGTTTGTTTAGACTTTTATAACCCGATCTGCCAGTTTCGTTTTATTTGTGTTTATTATTGTTGATGTTCTGGTGGCACGGTGGCTTAGTGCTTAGCACGTTCGTTTCTCAGCGCTGGGGGTTCTCCGGTTTCCTACCACAGTCCAAAAACAAGGTTTCAAGGTGAATTGAATGCTCTAAATTGCCCCATATAGTGCGTGTGAGTGAGTGTGTGTGCGTGTGCCCAGCGATAGATTGGCACCCTGTCCTGGGTGTATGTTCCCAGCACCCGAGATGTTCTCCCCTGGATGGGCATGGGGAACCCCACCGCTACCCTAGTAGAGGAATAAGAGGAAGATAATGAATGGATGTTGTTCTTGTGTAACCTTTTGGATTGTGTTGGCCTAAGCACAATCTTATGTGGGTGCAAATAAAAATAAAATGTGGATTTATTTGCATTACATGACTATTTTTGAATAAACCCTGTTGTTTTTGTTGTGGTCATTATTCTGGAGAGCAAAGTTTTGCAGTTTGTTGTCAAAAATGAAATGAACATACAGGAGATGTCAGTTCGATAAAAAATAGTCGATGGATGTTGAATCGATAGTGGCAGCCCTAAAAGTAAAGTGAACGCTAAATGCCATAAGGTGACCACAGGGCCAAATAGAGTCCCTAATTATTTGTCCGTCTGCCGGCCGGCTAGAGTTACAAAGCCGGGTGGCTCACTGTGAGGAATAAAATAATCAATCATTCATCCAAATCCGATACTCACCCGAGGATGCGAGCGCGAGCACAGCGATCACCGTCACGCGCTGCAGGATGAGATGCCAGGACTTCAGCATCCAGGACCTCATAGCAGCCTCCGCGTCTGCGCCGCTGGGTTCCGATCCGGACCTCGCACCGGGCAGCGCGACCTGGACGAGAGCGCGCGGACAAAAGGCGCTGCTGCGCACGCGCATTTACCGACTAATCCGGCTCGAATTCCCACCGAAAATCCGATTATTTCAGCACAAAAACCAGCCCCAAAGCGCACAAAACAACCCCCCGCGCTGTCGGTACGGCAGTGAAACCGCGAGCGCCACCTGCGCACTGCGCCTCCATTCAGCCCATACGCTCGCGCTCAGGTGGTGGACCTCCCCGCGGTCACCGGTTCCTCCTCACGGGATCACAGAAGGTAAGAGGACCCTCATCCGCACTGCCGACATCCTGCGCGCCCGCCTGCGACCTCCGTTTGAAAGTGAGGCCGGCGGCGCGCCGCGCGCCTTTATTCTGGGGCGCCATGGAAACGTCGCTGCCCCCTCACACTCAACACTCTACTGAGAAAGTGCTGTGGGCGGGAGGGGAGGCACTGAAGCAGCAGGGGGCATGCTTTAGGATTCGGAAGGGTTTAACCCTCGCCATTGACAAAATGGAACGCCTGAAAGTGGAATTCTTAAAATACTAATCTCTATACTGTTACAAAACAAAGCCCTCACTCGCTGAATCACTGACTCACTGACTGACTCATCACTAGTTCTCACATTTCCCAAGTTCCTACAAGGCTGAAATTTGGGATTTGGGATTCCCTATCATGTCCTTGGAGAAACTAACCAGTTCTCGCTTCCCTATGTTGAATTGTTCGTTCGCTATCACCATTGGCATCACCTTAGATGGATTGGGGTCTTTGCCAGTTCACAAGGCAGAAACTTCATCATTATTCAGTTGATAGTGGAATGGGTTGTGAACAAAAGAACATCAAAATGATCAAAATTTTTGTCCTATGAAGGTCTGGATTTGAAATCCTACTCAAAATCAAATGACCTGCTGATCCAACTTCAGTGGAAATTCCTCAAGACGAGTTCAAATGAGGCTCAGTAGTGTGTGTGTCCTCCACGTGCCT
>JAOUQT010080376.1:0-10054 GCA_025769995.1 Xyliphius kryptos
AAGCACTCCTTTATAGGGGGGTCTTGCTAAGTGCCTCGAATTTCTACCTGTTGTCTGTTCCATTCGCACAACAGCAATTCAAAAACAGAAATTGATTCACAATCAGTGTTGCTTTCAAACTGGACAGGTTGATTTCACAGAAGTGTGGTTGACTTGGCGTTACATTGTGCTGTTTAAGTGTTCACTTTATATTTTTGAGCAGTGTTTATATATAAATGTAAGTGTGTTCCCAGCACCCTGTCCTGGTTGTATCTGCCTAGCGCCCCAAAACGCTCTCCCCTAATGGACATGGGAAACCCCCCTGTGAACCCAGTAGAGGATAATGCGGAGGATAATGAATCAATCAATAAAAATACAAAACAAAACTAAAGCTGCAGGACTCTAGACTTTAAGTAATCCCTCCTGCATGTTGTTTACAGAACAGATAATGAACCGATGATGATGTGAACAGAGGTGAAATGATTAAATGTTAAATACTTGATTATATTAATAAATATTCATATATTATAGACAGTGGGTGGCACCTTGTCCTGGGTGTATTTAAGTGTTTTATTATGTATTTTATATGTTTAGATTATTACTTAATTTTTTTATTACACACAGGTTTTTTTTTTTTCCATACTACACAAACTAATGGATAATAAACATGAAAATATGTTTCATTCATAATGCCTTTTTAAATAATTGAATATGGTTTCTTTAGGTGTTGGTTACGCCTGGATACATACTTCATTTGGAGTTTTATCGGTCCTGCAACATTTATAATAATGGTAAGCACACAAACGCACACACACACACACACACACACACACACACTATTAGCACGTTGTTTGTAGTAAAGTTTTAACAGTAATTGTGGTGTTTAATTTTTCTTTTGTTAGGGTTCAGGCGTTCATTGTGCTGTAATCTTACAATCCTGTCTGTGTTTGTGTGTGTGTGTGTGTGTGTGTGTGTGTGTGTTTGTGTGTGTGTGTGTGTGTGTGCAGCTGAATGTGATTTTCTTAGGCATTGCGCTTTACAAGATGTTCCACCATACTGCTATTCTGAAACCTGACTCTGGTTGCCTAGACAACATCAAGTAAGTTCTGCTCTCTTTTCCTTCTCTATGGGTATGTACAGAGTGTGTGTGTGTGTGTGTGTGTGTGTGTGTGTGTGTGTGTGTATGTATGTACTGTCATTTGTAATTTTGTGTGGAGTATTAATCCACATCACTCAAATTGATTATTGACTTTAGATTCTTTCTGATGGATAGGGTTCATCATGTTATGCTGCTATAAATTCTGTAAGCCTTTCCCTTCTTATTCTTTTCAGCTATTAAACATAACCATCACAATCATTTTTATTTATTTCTTTATTTTATTCAGAATATATTCTACATTATATGATAACAGCCCCATAAGAGCCAAAAACTTTTAAAATAAAAACAATAAGACTAAGGAACGAAAAATCTCCCTTAACTCAAGAGACGTTGGTGTGTAGAGGCTGCACAGACCGAAGATGTAGCTTGAGGCTTGAACGAGGTCTCCTGCAGATGTCTCATAGTTAAATAAGACTGTCCATTGTTACTGCTGAAAATCCCCTAATTTAGGCCATGGGGTCCCTCAGGGCGTCATAATAAAGGCGATCATGTTCTGATATAAATGTTTCTTTAAATAAACATTACTCAAAAATGGATTGAATCTCTTTTAATTCCTTAGATCATTCTGGACTGTTACATCTCATTCTGTAGGAATATGTTACTGGACCTGCTTGTTGTCTTTCATTGACTGCAGCAGCTGATTGATTAAGGTGTTTAATAACACTGTAGACGTTACAGACACACTGTACATTGTATAATACGTGGATGGCTTGATGCTGGTAGAAAGATCAGAACGTAAAGCCGTTTTTTAAGAAACAATTACACAATTAAACCATTAGTATGACAGGGTGTGACATTATTGGGAATAAATCACAGGAAAGAGGTGTTATTAGATACGACATGAACCAGAGAACAGTTATACCTCTTTCCAATGATTTATTCACAACCTCAAGTGCCATATTGCATTTATAAAATAGTGACAAACACTATATTATAATAAACCAAGGTTTGATTCATAAATGTGTTTATAATCTGGTCTTCTTCAACGTAATCTGGCCCGGTTTTCAAAGTGAATTTACAAAGTGATCGCTGAGTAACAGGTTTCCGGTTTCTCTAACATAAAAAAAAACGACATCTTGTGGCCAAATTACAGAACACAATTTATAAACAAAAGCCGTGACAGTATAACTGCTCATCAGAAATCGGCTTGCTGTTCTTATTAAACCTGTATTATATCTATGGTGCATGATTTGAAAGAATGTATTGTATATCATGACTTGATGAGAATGTAAAGCTCTCAGAGGTGTGTGTGTGTGTGTAATTGTCAAATTTACTTATTAGAACATATTTCTGAAATTAAAGTATTAGTAATTAAGTAATCTTAGGGTTCAAATAATAAATTAATTCTTTATTTTCCTATACTAGGGTCATGGGGGGAGGGGGGTTTCGCCATGTCCATGCAGGCAAGATTTTTTTGGGTACAGGGCAGGGTGCCAATCTATTGCTGGGTACACACACATACACACACTATATAAAGGGGCAATTTAGAGTGTCCCATTTATCTTGAATCCATGTTTTGAAACTGTGGGCGAAAACCAGATAAACTTACTTTATCATATAAAGTAAGAATGTCTAAAAATCCAAAGAATCCAAAGTAGCATTTATAATTCATTATAACAATATGTGTTCTAAAGCCTTATGTTATATTGTTATTACACTTTATGATTATGAACATCTGTGTACATTAATAAAGAACAATGACAAAGGTTATAAAGCATTATGAATACTTTATAAAATATATTATAAATGCCAGATTCGTACAAAGTCCTTCCAAAATTTGTTCAATGGGGTTCTTATTAAGGGTAAAATTGCCTCGGCATGTGTAATCTGCATTTAAATATTTAAAGGTACCTCTGTTGTTTTGCAAAGACGTATGCTGCCATCAAAACTGTGTTTTTTTTTACCAGGATCTCTATGTTTATAACAGTCAAACATTTGAAATAGGAGTCACACTAGCATGGCTCTGTAGATGTGAACTGTGTGTCACTATACGGTCCTGTACCTGACCACTAGGAATGAAAACTACAAACATGAACTACCTTAAGCAAGCCAAGATATAAAGAGTGAAGATAAACAAAGATTTTATTACAAGAATGCTCAAAAGATCACAAACACACAAACACAAAAAAACTAATATAAAAACTGGTGATGGGCAAATAAAACAAAGGGTTTTGGAGCTTGTGTCGAGAAATCTAGAAAGTGACGTTCAATTAAAATTTGATTTTTAAAGTGACATTAGATTTTTATAGTGTTCCAACATGTTTGAAGATGAGGTTTATGCATATAAATATTAATTTCACTGTTGTATATGATACATAGTCCTAACATCTGATAAAAATCCTGGACGAGCTGTTCAATTAGTTCTTCTTAATATCAGTTTATACATTTCGGTCCTTAAATCTGATTGGCTGAGCTGTCCAGCCGTGATAATATTGACAATAATACACACCTCTAAGATGGAGCTGGAAGTGAAGCTTTAACCTCACATTAATTTTTTTGGGGAAACTTAACTGGGGTACAATGAGACATGTCCACATTTTAAGTGAGGGTAAATGACATCCTGTGATTGTGCCGGTTAAATCAGAAGCAACTGCTGAAAACAGAAATTAAATTTTCGTGGAGAAAATCAACAAACATTGAATCCGCTGATATCCAAACCCAACGAATACAGAGGTTCCACTGTATTTATTTTTTACAAGCTGTCCACGACCCACCCAGAACGTGTCCACTTTAAAGGAGTGACCCACCATTTGACAACAACTGCTCGAAAGGAGTGTTTGATTCAGTTCCATTACTGCAGGTGTTTATGTATTTTGGGCCAAAGGTCTTTTTACTGTTGTAGAATGTATAAAGTCATGGTTTAGTATGTTTCGTATGAAAAAAACTTGATTGATTCAGACAGTTGTGACTTCAACCCATCCAAGACCCAATGGATGTAGTAGAACTGAGATTGTTCTAAGAGTGTCTCTGACATGATTATCTTTCAGGCTTGTCCCTAGCCATCTTGTATAGAAACATTTATCTTACCCTGCCCAGTTTAGAAAAGGTCACACACTTATATTTCGCTGGACCGCCTTAAACTTTGATTACAGCACACATTTACTGTGGCATCGATTCCACAAGCTTTTGCAATGTCACAACATTTATTTCTGTCCAGAGTTGAATTCATTTTTTTCTTGAATATTCTATTGAAGATGGAGAGTAGGACCACTGCACAAAGTCTACTCAAGCACATCCCAAAGATTCACATTTTACCCCCATTTACACCCTAAGTCATACATCATACAACTTCCTTTTATCGTAGTACACATACTCATTTTAATCACTTGCATAAATCACTGTTTTAATTCTGATGCAGTATCTGAATAATGCACCCACCAAATAATACCTGCCATAGAATTGGTTGTAAAAAGAATATATAAACCTCTGCAGAGTCTTAAAGAGTAAGTATATCAATAAAGCAACAATGTGGATTTGTTTAGAAAACACACACATACACACATACTTTTAACTTTGTTCTGATTTGTTTCATTTATTATATTTAATAATTACCGGTCTGCTTTCTCACAGTCTGTCATTCATAATCTTTTTTTTTTTTTTCATTTTATAAATAATTTATTGATTTATTTTTATTTCAGCATTCATTTGAGGCATGTTTTTAACATTATCAGCGGTAAGATCTTCTGTCCAATCATAACTCATATTTTAAGATCTGTTCACTAAACTGTTTGTTGTCTTGTATTGTTTTAATTCTGCTTACTGTAAATCTGTAGTGTTCCATTAGCAACATTCCTACAAGACTTTATGTTTATGTCTCCCTCCATTACTCTGCCCTTTTAAAGTGTTTTAGTTCATATAATTGACCACATGATAATGTACCCTGTCTCTAACCTGTCAGTAGGCTCTGCTTCACTGTGGCTCAGGAACCTTCTTTAATAATGAGACTGATTCCTGGGGCAGTGCATTAGGCTTTATAAATGATCCATGCTGTGAGAATGAATTTAGATGATTTTAAAGCATGAATCGAATCTGTAAGTTGTTGGGAGTCTTAGCCATAAGTACAGACCTGTAGACACAAAGACGCCAAATGGCTGCCAGTAAAACCCCTAATTCTTATCAACCTACCTCCCTCTCTACTTAACTTGCCCATCTAACTGCCTCCAAACCTACCAACCTGCTTATTTATAATCCTGCCAACTTAATTTTCTCTTTTTTTACCCCCCAACCTGTCTACTTATTAACATAGCTATCTTTCCTCCTGTCAGCCTACAACCTTACCTACCTGTCTGCCTATCTACCCTGACCACCACCCACCCACTCTGCAGTTGTGGTCCAAAGGTTTTAGATTGTGTTGAAATGCTGAAGGACATTTTATTAAACTAGAATTATTTATTAATAATAATAATAATAATAACCAACATTTTCATCATTCATTATCTTTTGTTAAATCCGCTACTGGAGATGCAGAGAGGTGATACTGCCCGATGGGGGGGGGGGGGGGGGGCATTTTGGGTCACCATTTTATCACTCTCAGCACACACACTGTATGGGGCAATTAAAAGCAGTCAGTTCACCTTAAATCCATGTTTTGAAGCTGTGGGAGGAACCCGGTGAAAACCCACGCAGACACTGGGAGAACATGAAAACTCCACCCAGATTCGAACCTGGATCCCCAACCCTGACAGGCAAACATGCTGACCACTAAGCTACCGTACTGTTCCACTTATCAAAATTATAATTATATATGTTTTAACGCTAAGATTAATTTGCTGGTTGCTTTGTTTCTTTTTATTTTTTTTTAATTCCTTTTTATATTCCTTAAATATTTTTAAGGAAACCTGATGATATTTGATGTCAGCTGCGTTTTGGAGAAATAAGTAAGTGGGATCAATTAGAGTGAAGGTAGTCAGTTTAGTTACATTCCTCACAGCACGACCTCAGAGTGCAAGCTAGGCAACAAAAACAAAAAATAAAAACCTAAACTAAGAATAACTATAATATTATTATTTTTTTTAAATATAATACAGTGGCGGGCCGTTCATAGGCCTTCAATAGTGCTCTGATCTAATCCACCTGCCAATAACTATTTTATGATTATGAAAACATCTTATTATGCAGAAATGCTATATAAAGAGCCTTTGCATTGCAGATAGGTATGTCTTTGTGACGGTAGTGCCGCTGCATGTGGGCGGTGAGGGTGTGGGCAATATACCTACAGAAACAGGAGCGACAGCCAGATACCATCGGCCAACAACTTTGTTTTAATGGTTTAAAATAATGTGTAAATAAAGCCTTTACACATGGGCCTGTAAAATCCTGTCTCCATTCCCCCGTTACAATTTTTTTTAACAAAATATAAGTTTTGCCAACGATAATCTTGTAAAGTTGATTAAATAATTCGTTTGAAAAATAACACCTTCCAAAAATCCAGACTATTTGTACGCAAAACACTTTTTACAGAGTTAGGAATTAGGAAGTCCTTTTCTATTGCCATCGAAGTTGACGCTGAAAGTCGAGTTTTATTTCTGTTATTAGTTTCAATTGGCTGAAAATGTGAGCTCATCAAATCTGCTCTGCAGTCAGAGAGTGGAATACGCTTACATGGTATGAGCCTTCTAGAATGCACTGATATGGAAAACTCAAAATCTAATTGGTTGAAGCCACAGATTGATCTACATTTGTTTATTGCCAAAGGGCCACAAAGTTTATTCTGAAGGTGTAGGAAGAAAAATGTAAAACCTGGCAACCATTGACACTGAAATGTAATTGTTTAAATGCTCTAATAAGCAAATTTGTGTCTGGAAGTGGCTCAACCAGAAAAATGCTATGCAACAAAGCAGATAGACTATTTGGAATTGTTTAGTAAGTTTTCATGAACAAAATATAATATATAATATAATTTTTGGCCTTTAGAGAAGACTTTGAAGGCACTGACGGCCCGCCTCAGCCATAATACATCAATTCATTCTCTTTTGCTTAATCCTGTATAAGGGGAGAACATCTTAGGCGCTGGGCATATACACCCAAGACAGGGCGCCAGTCTATTGCTGGGAACACACACTAACTCACAAAGCCACACAAACAAACACACGCTATATGGGGTAATTTAGAGCATTCAATTTACTTTAAATCCATGTTTTTGGACTATAGAAGAAACCCACACGGACACGGGAAACCAACCAAATTGTGATTCGAACCTGAAATCCCCAGTGCTGAGAGGCGAACATGCTAACCACTAAGCTATAAAATATAAAAAATATAATACAACAGTGGATTGTTTTGTGCTGTGGTCTCTGTTGCGTTTCACCTGTAACTGACACAGGATCTTTATTCCAGCAGCAGGTGCAAGGTGTGGTGTCTTTTTCTTACTGGCGATTTCTTGATAAAACCTCAGCTACCTTTTTCATTTTTATTAAATAACTTATTCACGAGCGCGCTCTCCTCTCACTAACATATTTGGAACTAAACACATACACAACTAACACATGTTTCTTTTTCATTTTATTTTTTACACTAAAAATGATTGAAGTTTTACTGTATTTTGCTTTGGTGTTATTTTATGTGAGAGAAAAGGAAACGATTGGCTCACTGCCTGTGCCCGGGCTTACCCATGATTTATTTAAAATGACATCATAATTTAGTATTTCCTTTTATAGATAACCAGACATATTTCAAACACTAAATCTGTTTGTTTTTACCTTCTCCTGAAAATGGGAGACTGGAGGGTGGGTTGTGCATCACATATGCATATCAATAGCTACCTGATAGCCCTCTCGGGGTCAGCCAGAAGGTAAGGAGGGCTTGTTAGCAGGATTTGGAAATCCTAATTGAGGCAGTGCTGCAGAGTAGTACCAAAATGGTTCCAAATTACACTTTGCAGTGTAATGTGGACACATCTTTAGCCTTGGGCACCTTATACAAGGCTGGCCACCGCTCCGAGCATGTGTGCTTACTTTACTCAGTGTGTGTATATGTGTGTGTGTGTGTGTGTGTGTGTGTGTGTGTGTGTGTGTGTGTGTGTGTGTGTGTGTGTGTGTGTGTGTGTGTGTGATGAGTTAAATGTGAAGGACACACTCCTCTGTGTGTATGTACAGTGGGTAATATGAATCACTTTATCACTTCATCCTTATTGAGAGCAAACATTAAGCTTTTTCAGCAGCTTGCATGATGTTCTTTATGGTTCTTTGCCTATGCAGTCTATGGGCCTTTCATCCATTCCTTCAATACTCAGGTCAGCATACATGGTCTTCCTCCATGCTAAAGCTTCCTCCATCACGCCGTCCTAGTGGACAGGCAGCTCAAATAGCACTGCCTGCTGGGTTACCCAAGGCATCAAGACCACGTCTAGCCATGTATAGTGTTGTTGCTGTAATGATGCCTGTGAATTTCAACTGTCCCCCAAGGTCAACCGGTAATTGCCAGTCCCTTGTGGTTGCAAGCGGGCTCCCCTGGTCCTTCTTTGGGGGCTGTGGCTTCTGGTCTGATCCAGCAAAAATGATGGCACACTTAGTTTCGCTTATCCACTAAGCGGTAGAAAAACATAAACTAAATGGCTTAAGTCAATGTCGGATGCCCTCAGAAAAAAAAGCCACAACTTGAATGGAAGTTTTGTCACTACTGTGAAAGAAAGATATGTAGGGAGGTAAGTACAGAGAACCCATGCAACAAAAAGATAGAGAGAGCTTAAATAGAAATAGAACAGTGGAGAGGTGATTAAAGAAAATTGGAATAGGTGAGCTAGATTTATGGTGATTTAGAACGATTTACATACAGCACATACATATATATTGATAAAAAAGAAAAAGTACCAGGTGGGAATTATATTAAAAAAAAAAAATTTAATGCATTTGCATTTTTTTTTGTTGGTTGCTAAAATTAAGTGTCGTGTCCAAGTAAATCCTAAAATCAGTTATTTTATTTACCTGCTGTTTGTTACCTGCTGTGTATGTGGACATTCTCAAATTACAATGTACAGCCACAGTCTTTGCAGATGCATCGGGATTTCAAAATAAAAGTTAGAAATGGTGGTGCTTTGGAGGACAAAGAAAAGTTAAATCAGATGACCATTGACTTTCATTGTTTTTGAACACAAATAAAACCCTGTGACCTCTGACAAAAAGTTTTTATACTGTGTAATATTTGTGATTTATTTTTTAAATGTATGTTCCTCTCTCTCTCTCTCTCTCTCTCTCAGATCATGGGTGATCGGTGCCATTGCTCTGCTTTGTCTTCTCGGTCTTACATGGGCATTTGGTCTGATGTACATCAATGAGAACACAGTCATCATGGCGTATCTCTTTACAGTATTTAACTCTCTGCAGGGGATGTTCATCTTCATTTTCCACTGCATTCTTCAGAAGAAGGTATTTCTAAGAGATGTTGGTAAAAATAATTCACAGGTGATGCAAACCATTAAACTAGATGATCCAAAGGAAAGACATGAAGATAAACCAAAAAGGTGGAGGCCGACAAACTGACATAGTGATTAGCACTTACACCTCTCAATGCCAGGGCGCTTAGTTTAAATGTGTGTGGTTTTCATGTCCTCCGTGTGTCCTCATGTGTTTTTTTAGGGTTCTCTGGTTTCCTACCACAGTCCAAAAACATAGATCCAAGGTGAATTGGCTGCTCTAAATTGCCTTAAACTAAATTGCCTCTATAAATTGTGTCTTGTTTGTGTGTCCAGTGATGAATTGGCTCGTAACGAGAACACTAAAATAACACATCCTAGATGTCAATGAATAAAATATTTCAGTTGAACATTTTTATTTAGTAAATAGTAGAATGCACTGAAAACAAAATAACATAAACATGATCAAAATTTAATCCAAATTATTAGCTCATGGAGGTCTGGATTTGGAATCCTACTCAAAATCAAAGTGAAAAATCAAATGACAGGCTGATCCAACTTCAGTG
>JAOUQT010080387.1:0-10054 GCA_025769995.1 Xyliphius kryptos
CTGACAATGAAGGAGCTGAGTAGATGTTTGATAAAAGCACATATTACAACATCATGAGGCCTTTGAGATCTGTTGTCCTGGCAAGCTAATATAAATTGTAACCAGGGGCCATAAATTGTAAACAGTGACAGAGTAGGTCAAGGCAGAGACACAAGATTACTAAACCATTACGGTCAATCAAAGAGTCCTTGAAATGGGGGCTTTTAATTACTCACTCTCTCCTATTCTCTGTCTTTCTCTCTCTCTCTCTCTCTCTCTCTCTCTCTCTCTCTCTCTCTCTCTCTCTCTCTTTCTCTCTCTCTCTCTCTCTCTCTCTCTCTCTCGTGCTCTCTCTTTCTGTCTGTCTATCTGCATGTGTATGTGCAGCATGATTTGTACACCTGACAATGAAAAGATTTGAAAGTCAGCTATTAAAAGTTCATTGTTGATTAAATTGATTGTCAAAATGACTGAAATTTTCTGTAATGGATGCAGACGGTCATTGATTTCAAATATAAGGGGGGAAATTTGTCTTTTGTTCCAGCATTTTAACCATTGTCTGATTCATGAAGGTTGACATGTTTGTTCTAGTCGGCTTTTTTAATTCACTAACTTTTTAATAATTTAATTATTCCATATGTGGAATACAATTATGATCACACAGCTGTAGGAATTTTATCATGTTTTTATTATAATAAGATAAATTTGCACCTATATCCTACATGCTTAACAAAACTAAATGTATATAATAATGAGGACTAAAATTAATGTGAAATACATTATTAGAGTTGTGAGTTATTTAATTTCTATGCCGTTTATTCTGATTATAGTTCTTGGAGGTCGAATGGAGCAATTGTTTAGTTGAATGACACTATACTGAAACACTGGACACATCAGCCCATCAGAAGGAAGACACACAAACACATCCACTCACACATTTACACCCAAGGGGATTTTAATGGACTGTGGGAACTTGCACACCCTATACGAAAAGGCTTTTGTTTGCTTTACCTGTGATTGATCACAGGAACTTTTACATAATGAGGTGACCGTGCTAACGGGTGGCTACGCGCCACCATGATGCGCCTTCATTGATATTCAGATACCGAGGCAAACAGAAAATATAAATAGTATAAATAAATAGAGTGCTTTAGATTTATAGTTCAGTATTAGTAACACCATTTGCCCATATGAAAAAGTAATATACTAGCCAACCCGCAGCATAGCGTGCGCCGCATAATTGAGCCCCTGCCCCCTATAACGTTGCATGTATTATTTCTCCCTTGCCACCATAACCTCTGGAAGTTTTTATATAGTCAACATATTGTTAAACAGAATGTATAACCATGCTTCCATCACTAACTAAGAAAAACGGACAGCACGTCTTTGAAAGTATCCCAATATTGGCAGATGAATTTTACAGCCATCTCGCTATTTTGGAGAGCAATTTTTCCAGAATTAAGCGATTGATAGAAACAAACAGTCACTGGATGCAGGAATTTGCATAACATTGAAGGAATTATTTTATGTGGAGCAGTGGCTATGTTAAAAAACAAAAGAAGGGTGGGCTCCGTCAAGGGGAAAAAATGGGTTGGGGCTCCATCACACACAACCCATGGTTTGGGTACTTAGTCCTTTTTATATACTGTATAGATGATAAATAATACTATATAGGTGTTAGACAGTCATTGTTTTGCGTTATGGAACCAGGCTTGTGACCTTAAGGTACCAGTTCAATTCTCTGTCCCACCTATTGATATGGATAAAGTGCTCTTGGGCAAGGCAGCTAACCCCAAATTACTCCCTCGGCACCATGTAGAAGGGTCCAGGCACATGTGCTCATTTCACTACTGTGTATGTGTGAGTTTCACTTTATGGATGGGTTAAATTCCTGTGTTTGTAAGTACAGTAGGCAAAATAGATCAAAACTGCCCATTCCTGCTGATTCTTTCTGTACAATAACAGGAACATCAGACCTTTCTAAAATAAACAGCCAACTCAGCTGCTGGTGCAATCCCTCATCCAATCCTGGCTCATCTATTTTAATGCACTACTATCCCAGTTTCCACAGTCGGGCCTCTACAGCGGGTTTAAAACTCTTGTTCCCCGACTTGTGTTCAACAATCCCAAGCAAACTCATGTCACTCCTCTACTCGTCTCTCTTCAATGTCTCCCTGTAGTTGCTAGCAATCAGTACAAGGCACTGAATCTGGCCTGAAGCACTTGCTATGAAAAAAATAAATAAATAAAAAATATATAGATATATATGTATATATGTAGATGGCTTAGTGGTGTGTGTGTGATCAGGTTTAGTGATCAGACTACTACTATACTACTGGGTTCTCTTTAACTATTGACTTGTATAAAGGCATCTGCTAAATGACTAATATAATGCCTTGTTAGACAGTTTTGGCTTTTTAAATGTAGGTTACTGTTAGTATGTTAGTATAATTACACAATAAAATAGGACAGTGCATGGATGCTTAGTGTTTTTAACTAGCAGTCTGAAGATTGTGGGTTTAAATCCCAGGTTCACTGAAGTTACTAGTTTTGTCCTCTTAACCCTCATTGCTTCAGAGCTGTTGTATAATGCATGACCCTGTGTTCTGACCCAAACCATAACATTGGGGTACTTGTATTTTGTTTTGGATAAAAGCATCTGCTAAAATGACCTCATAAGCAATATTTGGTATTTAGCTAAAAGCTGCAATGTAACACGTAAACAACATTATTACATGTTTTTTGTTTTTATCCCTAGATCACTGTGTCTGTTACCTTAGCATATGCACGACCGAGCTTGTAACACTAAAAGTTCTTCATTGAAATTGGAGTATATCCTAATAATCACTTGTTAATCTTCCTCAGGCTAATGTCAGCAATACTTCTGAGAATTATTGCTGACCAGGCTCTGAGTCGAAGTCAGAAAAAATGAAATCATGGCTGAGTAAGAGAGCTTTAGAAGCATCTTAACAGATTAAAAGATAAGTCTTTCATGAGATTTGTTTTCCTCACTTAATTTTTCATATTGTTTTTTCATTTATGATAACCCAAGCATCTGTTTACATTGCTAAGAAGTGCTAAGAAGTTTGCTGAGACATTGAATTATTTAGCACTGTATTTGTTTCTAAATTGTGAAGCTCTGACTTTGTTTTAACTAATTTACACTGTGTGCCCACCTCACATGAATGATAAAACACTTCAAATTACTTTTGCATTTAGAATATTATTAAACATTAACCTTTATTTAAATGATTAACAGGTGAATAGAAGTTAACATTCTTTAATGTAATACTTTGTGCAGCCTGGAAATCTTTTTCTACTTACATTTCAATTCACTACAGCTTAGATTTTTTTTTATTATTGACTTTGTAGTCACTGAAACCCATTTCATTAAGGCCAATAAAATGCTAGTCATCAAATACTTTGAATTTTATTTCACCTACAGTGAATAATGTGTTTGGTGTTAAGGGACAATAAGATTGGTCCATGTGATAATAACATTGATCATTACCAGCATTTTGTATTGTCATACCTACCTGTTATAGGAATGTTCCATTAATTGTGTACACATGTATGTTACTGGTATTGTGTCAAAGGCCTGTCAGCTGATTTTAAATATATACTTTTACCTACCTGTTTTGGGAAACCTTACTTGGGGAGAGTGGACCATGCTTCGATCCATGTTAAGAGGGTGGGTCTAGGCCCATAAGAAGGGGGGAAATTATTACTGGGGGGAGCTTTGCGATAACTCACCTGTTGCTGCAATACAACACAGGTAATTGAGTCTATTGTTAGTATATTTTTTTTTACTGTGTTTAATAAATCGTAGAATTTGAATGAACTCTTGTGGCATCATCGTGGTACCTCCATTCACTACAGCACTACTCAGCAATACTACCCATTTGCCTCATGTCTTCCTGCACGGGAGTTCTGCGAAGCATCATCAAAATCCAAAATTTGCAAAGTGGCAAATGCAATGGTGACATATTGCACTAATTATGATATAACCATTTGATGGGATATGTTGTTTCGTTTCGAAGTGTACTGCATACAAATATATGTGGCTAAAATTACAAACTACTTGATACTTCTGTAGTGCAAGATCACTAAAATGACCATATCATGAAGTGGAATTCATATATGAATAACTGTAATAACTGGATGACATTGCCATTGATGTACTGAAGTCTGTAGTGAGAGAAACAGTAATGTGAATGCTGTTGTATGGGGGTTACAATATGGGAGATGACAAAACAGGAAGTATAATAAAGAAAACCTTTCAATAAGTTCTTACATGGACCAAATATAATGTTCTTCTGACATTGCCAAACTTTAAAGGTAAAATGTTATATCTCATATATGGTGTTTGTCTATATTTGAAATTGGTTCTTATTTCATTCAGAGTTGAGAAATTCATTAAGCTCTTGTTTTATTCATACACGGCTTAGCTGGGGTGGGAAAGAGGATTGGACCCTACTTTGGCTTGTATGTGTCATCCTGTCAAGCTGTGACTCACTCTTCATCTCCAACCTGGCCTTGTGAGATATAGTAAAAAGTATAGTAAAAAGTCCTATGAGCTGGCTCTCACACCCATACAAATACACAATATCATTTAAAAATATACACTGCTTAAAAAAAGGGAACACTTAAACAACACAATGTAACTCCATGTCAACCACACTTGTAAATCCAACCTGTCCTGTTTGGAAGCCACAGTGATTGTGAATCAATGCCACTTGCTGTTGTGCAAATGGAACAGACAACAGGTAGAAATGAGTCACAGACCTTTTCTCTGTTCTCATCCTGTCTGGCTCATGTGTTGGTTGCTTTTGCATGTTGTCAGTTTTCTCACCATAGAGGTAGCATGAGGTGGTGTCTACAACCCACAGAATTTGTTCAGGTAGTGCAGCTTATTCAGGGTGGTACATCAATGTGAGCTGTAGCAGAAGGTTTGCTGTGTCTGTCAGTACAGTGTCCAGAGCATGAAGAATATATCAGGAGACAGGCCAGTACACCAGGAGACATGGAGGGGGCGTAAAAGAGAACATCTGCCGCCTCGTCAGGAGCATGCCCACCCTCATTTTAACTTGTTTTGAGGAATTTCCACTGAAGATGGATCAGCCGGTAATTTGATTGTCCACTTTGATTTTAAGTATGATTCCAAATCCAGACCTCCATGGGATCATTTTGATTTACATTTTGATCATTTTTTATGCAATTTTGTTCTCAATGAATTCCACTAGGATGTGTTCTAGGATGTGTTATTTTAGATTTCCCAATTTTTAACAGCATTTATTTATAATGAATTCCAAATCATGTTATTATCTAATATTGTTGTTCCTTATAATGCTGCTAATGTCTAAAAGGATGAGCCAAAGGAGCTAGTAAGAGAAGGCGAGAGTGCAAGAGAAAGAATAGTGTTGATAAAAAGACAAAGAACAGAATAGAAAGCTGTGGCCTTGGTGCTGTGCTGATGACATCTCTTGGAATCATTTCATTCATCAGGGAGGAGGTGGCTTGAGCCTTCTGGAAATTACTGTAGATAAAGGACACATATTTTGAAGAATTGAATTGCGTGAGAAACTGATTTGAATTCCCCACCTGGTGATCTTTGCATTACTTGGGGTCTCTTTTTCAGCCCTCGGTAACTGTTCCGCTCTTCAAGCTGCTGTCACCATACAGCATGCTTGAGTACATCTAGCACCCAACTCTGGGTTCCAGCCACCTTCAAAGTCTGAGTGGTGAGTCAGGGCATGCTATTCAAGTAGCATTCATGTTCATTCATATAGGGGCCACAAAAAAAGCCAGTGAGACAATTTAATGCATTTTGTAACCGGAACACTTTAACTGTTTTTTTTTTTTTTTTTATCTGTATTGGTTATAAAAGTTTTCGGTCACACTTTCTATGAATCCTGTATTCATAATGCATTATAAATGTATTAATAAAGCTTTATGACATATTAATAATGTTATATAACATTTGTCCTTAGCCTTTGTTAATGTATATAGATGGTCATATTCATAGTCACAAATTGTTATAATAATTTGACATTTGACAGTCTTTAAAACACAAAGTGACATGCATTACAATATGAACGAACAATTTTTAAATTTTTTTTAGATGTGTAGACATCTAAAAAAACAATATGATTACACATAAAGTCTGTAAAGACCGTTTATAAACTTTTATTATGTTACCACGTATACAATGGAGTTACCATGTTCTCCCAGTGTCCACGTGGGTTTCCTCCGGGTTCTCCAGTTTCCTTCGGCAGTCTAAAAACATGGTTTTAAGGTAAATTAAATGCCATAAATTGTCCCTATTTTGTGTGTGTGTGTGTGTGTGTGCATGCGTACTGTGCACGAGACATTCTCCCTTGGAAGGGCATGAAGGACCCCATCGCAACCCACGTAAAGGATTAAGCGAAAGATTATGAATGTATGCAGTTTTTATTTAAAAGGTAATTAATGACAATTCTTGTTTGCCAAGAATAAGAGCTTATAAGCTTTTATAAACAGTTATACACACTTGGGGCAGTTGTAGGCTTGCGGTTAGGGAACCAGCCTTGCAACCTAACGGTCGCCGGTTTGATTCCCGGTCCCACCAAGTACCATGGCTGAAGTGCCCTTGAACAAGGCACCTAACCCCAATTGCCCACAAGTGGCCATATTGTAATTTTGTACATACTGTATGTTAAATGCCTTAGGATGCATGTATACGTTTTACAGATTTGCTTTATATGATTTAGCCATGTTTAAGTAAACACATCGTAAACATTTCAGGTAGTTTATTTTTATTGCATAATAAAACACTTAACACCCAATTTGCCACAACTTTTGATCCTATAGTAGAATGATCTTACATTATTCATAAATGTTAATTTTAATTATAAATTAAACACATTAAATATTAAAATATTTATATATAGGTTAATAATTATATCACCTGGTGGCATTAAAAAAAAAGGAGCTGAAAGATATTGGGGAAGAAGTGGGCTGGTGTTATGTAAAGCTAACTAAAATTAATAAATACTTTATTAGAAAATCAATAAGTCAAATAATAACACACACTTTTCTTTTTATTTAATGTGAGAGATAAAAAAAAATGCACAGGAAAGTCAAATATTTTTGTCATGGTCAAACTTTTATAGAGATTCATAACAAGCAGAGGGAAGAGCACCACCTTTCACTTCAGAATAGTTCCTTTCTTTGTTACTGTCACCACTTTAATGTTCTGACTTAGCAACCAGGCAGTGAGAGTAATCGGGCATAAAACCAGTAACGCTTTTAAGCAACTGACTTATTGAAGTTCAGCCTTTTATTTATGGGTTTAGGAACACACATTATAAGTCAAAAAAGATCTGGACAGGCATTATGCTTTCATAGTTTGGGATTAGTAAAATATGGTATTTTGAATATTTGTGTATAATCAGAGAATTTAATGGGTCTTAAAGTTTAAGTAAACAATTTGGAACCATTTATCTTAATATGACTGCACATCTGAACCTAAAACACATAATCCAAAGAAGATATCATTTCACAATTGTGTGACTGTTCATTGCCCTAATCTTAGTTAAACCCTACTATCAGTGTACAACACATGTTTCATGTTAGGATTTTTTTTATAGACATGTTCAGTATACATTTTGCCCATCGGTGGATTTATTTCTCCCAAGGGGAGAAAAAAACTCTTTAATGGTTGCACATGGTTGACAGAGAAATATTAAAGACTGCCTCAATCTTTATTCAAACAAGTATTTCCTTTTGAGATTTTAGCACTATTCTGTAAAGTGTATAGTGTTTTCCCTCTCTCTTGCTCTCTCTCTCTCTCTCTCTGACCAACAATTTAAGGCTGCCGTATTTATTTTTGCAAGAATCAAGTTTCGGTTGCATGCTCACAGCAGAAGCTTTAAGCAGACCATATTTTAAACAACAGGCTACTGCACTTAACGACACATTACTACAGCAACAGTTTTGTTACTAATTTTTTTATGTTACATTGCAAGCTTTCTAATAACCTTGTTAAAAGCATTTATACTGTGATCCTTGTTAAAGTAATGTGCAATATATTTTTTTTTAATTACATCTGCGTCTAAAGGGATTTTGGCTCTAGGTAAATAACCTCAGACACATCTACAATTTGGTACAATTATTATTGGTCCCAGCGCAACGTGGTTAAAAATAGATCTTTAGAGATCCTCGCTCCTGTGCCAGGACCTATTAAATAGGGTGTGCTTTTTTGAGGTGGTACTTCTGCATTTTTTTGTCTCCAGCCTGTATATCAGAGGAAGCACATGCAGCAGACACTATGCTGTTCATCGGCAGCAGAAAGCAGTAAGTCTTATTCAACCTGCTTAAAAAAAGAACGGGCCGTGAGACCCTAACTCACTGCTGGCTCCTGACTATTTCTCGCTTTTCTCTAGTGGCACCACTGATTTCCCATGATGGTGCGCTGGGGAGGACAAGGTTGAATTTCTTGATAATACTTCACAAATTTGGTATTTGTAAGGCAATATTAACACATTCATAAAATTTTATAAAGTGTTCAAAATACTTCATAATACTTGTCAAAAGCATTTGTTAATGTCCATAGATGTACATAAGCTTACTCATAAAGTGTTAAAAGAACATGCCATAAGGCTTTGTAACAAAAGTGACAATGCTTTTTTTTGCAGTTTGTGTTTAATAAGTGCTTTTCATGAAAATGACTTCATAAGATTTCATAACTGTTTATAAAAGCAGTGTCATTAATTACCTCTTTGTAGTCATCTTGAAGATTGTCTGAACATCAAAAGAATCAAAAGTTTAAATAAGTTCATATTACAATGCATAATGTCACTTTGTTATAAAGACTTATTTCCAATTGTTATAATTTATAACTATCATTATGAACATCTATGAACATTAACAAAGGTTTTATGGCATATGCACTTATAAATACATTAAAATGTGAATGCACTTATAAATACATTAAAATGTGAATGCACTTATAAATACATTAAACATACAGTATACATACATAGAATGAGTTATCAACATCTTTGCTTTTGCTTTTTTAAGTAGTGCATCTAATACATCATAAAACGCTGTTCGTGGTACGCAGAATGTGCACGTGCTCTGGGACATTTTATTAGGTGTATTTGTAAAAAGCTTTTTAAATCATTTTTTCTTAGTATGACAGTGGCATAGTTATTTTGAGTTACACTTGTGTGAATGGATCAGATGCAGCGGTGTTGCTAGTATTTTTAAACAGCTTAGTGTTACTACTGGACTAAGAATAAGTTTAAAAAAATCAGTAGACAGCATCCTGTAGACACTGATGAAGGATTAGAGGATAACAAACTGTGTAGCAGCAAATGAGCTAGAATCTCTGATTGTCTCATGTATAAGGTTGCATCTAATATTATAAGTGGATACAAATAACAGATAAAATAGACAATAAGCGTCAAATGAAAAGTAAATGAATGAGTTCAAAATTTTCAAACTGCCATCTGTGGTTTATAGTAATTATTGCAGTTATGAGGTGTTTTGTGGTTTAACATGTAATACAGGTGTTGTTGTGATGAAGAGGAAGAGATGTGTAATGGGCCAGAACCATCACTGGTGATGTGTGACCAGGGCTATAAGAGATCGGCGATATGCGTTGTTTCCACACTACACTGTACAGGTAGATTTACTTTCTTATTGCTCAAATTGCTGGAGCACAGCATCAATTATGAAACAGAACATGTGGTCCAGATGTGAGGAAGAATGGACTCCAGTCTGTAACAGCTGTTTTCAAGTTTTTATTTTTGCAAATTAATGTAAGAAATGTATTTTGGGTAATTAATGGTGACCGTGTGTTTTAAGATGTGTTTTAAGGGGTGCAAGGGGTCAGTTTTTGGCTTGGAATAGCCGCAGCAAACATTCCGATGTTCATGGACGTATTGATTTACAGAATTTTAAAATTATTTTGCTACAAATGTTACATATACAAGAAATATGTCTTGGTGCATGCACACATACTATGCATGTGTGTGCTATTTGCATTTACTGTTACATTTTTAGAATTTAGCAGACACTCTTATCCACAACG
>JAOUQT010080401.1:0-10054 GCA_025769995.1 Xyliphius kryptos
CACACACACACACACACACACACACACACACACACACACACACACACACACACACACACACACACACATACACAGACTATATGGGGCAATTTGGAGCAACCAATTTAGCTTGAATTTTTTATTTTGACTGTGGAAGGAAACCAGAGAACCTGAAAGAAACCCAGGACCTGTATGACACAGGGAGACAATGGGAACTCCACCCAGATTGGGTTTCATAAGAGTTGGGCTCAAGGTGGTCATATCCCCGAGGAGCTGTGGTAGGCGACCCTTGTTTTCATTTCTGAAAGGTGGCAAACCTATTAGCAACGTCGGCTTTTAAGTGTTTTTAGAACTTAAAATGTGTCAATATTCATTTTTAGTTTGAGGCGAAACCTTTAAAACACAGTGATAATTATTACGTTCAGGTGTCTCATTCAGTTCCGCTACCAAAGGTGCATAAAGTAAAAAATCCACCACCTAATCATACACCCGCACGGTGTATACTTCCAACTTCGTAGGAACAGTTTGGGGAAGGTCCAGTAGGTCTATAAAAACCTGGCCGATTCACAAAGAGCCCTGACCTCAAGCTTATCAAACGACATCGGAATGAATTAGAATGGAGATTGAACATTTTCTCTGCCAACATCAGTGCCTGACCTCACAAATGCTTTTCAAAAAGAAGAAGGGTCACACAGAAACATTCCAAAATCCTGTGGAAAGCCTTTCCAGAAGATTAAAATGTGATGACAAAAGCATTTAGTCCAAAAAAATGTACATGGATTTTAGTATTTTGAGTTTGGTATGTTCGTTTGTTGCGATAATGAACTGCATGAACTTTAAAAACCTCACACTCTGTGTTCTTCAGGATGTTCTCATAATTTTCAAAAATCATCTAGTGACCGTAGTACATACTGGACTCTCTCTGCCTTCAGGGTCAAAGGGTGTAAATCAGATGACCCTTGAGGACGGAGGAACGTTCATGGTGGTCACGACCCTCACAGCAAACCCAAACACTGGACCAGGTTAGCATGTTCACTTCTCAATGCTGGGGATTCCTGGTTCGAATTCCAATCAGGGTAGTGTTCCCATGTTCTCCCCGTGTTCTACAGGTCCTGGGTTTCTTCCAGGTTCTCCAGGACCTTTTTACTACCTCCAATTGTGCCATCCTGGTCCTGGGTTTGATTCCCAGACATTTTCTGTGGATGTACCCCCATGGACCCAAAACATGTTAGTATGTGAACTTGCCTTAAGTTCCCCATCTTGTGATGGACCAGAGACCCGTCCAAGGACAGAACAAGCATTGTCATTATTCTGAAGGTGTATTTACACCATTCCTGTAAATAGTGTACCTTCCATTGTCCTCATGCGGGACAGACATGGATGGTTCCATTCATTCATTCATTATCTTCCGCCTAATCCTCTACGAGGGTCGCGGTGGCTTTCATTATGCCCATCCGGGAGAGAACGTTTCAGGCAGTGGGCAGATTCACCCAGGACAGGGTACCAATCTATCGCTGGACACACTCACTCACACAGCCACACACACACACACAAATACTACATGGGGCAATTTTGAGCATTCAATTTACCTTAAATCCATGTGTTTAGACTGTGGGTGGAAACCGGATTTCGAACCTGGAATCCCGAGCCCTGCTAGGCGAATGTGGCGCCCCCTGTACTGTACATTATTACTTCAAAATGGAATATACCGGAATATATGATCTCCACGGCTCAAGACCCCACATCCAGTAGTCGTGTGTTTATTATGTCAGCGGGGGGATTCTGGTTAGTAGATCATGGGATGTGCAAGAAAATTGCTTTTACTCAACTTTTCAGGGGGTCAACAATTAGACGCGAGCAAATGGTTGAAAGTGTTCAGCGCGTTTTTCTCCCCAAGTGCTTTCCTTTTGCTCTCTTTCCCCCCCCCCCCCCCCACCTCCCACGCAGCATTAAACCACAAAGCTTAAACGGTGCTGCCCTTTATTTCCTCCTCCATCTCTAAAGAGTAGAGCGGAGAGAGCGAGCGAGAGCCATCGATCAGCGCCGATCGTTGAGCGGCCCTGCAGCCTGCCTCTCATTGTTTTTTTTTTATCTTGTCTCTCAAGCCGGGCGAACCCTTGTTGCCATGGCATCGCCCGCACACTGGCAGTGCCACTTCAACCCTTGCTTAATGATCTCTTGGCTGATCGCCTGCTCGTCAGCCTCGTTCGCGTTTCTCCGGCTAGAGACAGAGAAGACATTTGTATCTCGCATCCTAAAGCGAAGCCCTCCAGTCCACCACTGACATCCACGACCTTCTACCTGGCGAGGCTCAAACCACGATGGTGGGGTTGTGGAGGAGGAGTCTCGGGACGGAGTGCAGTCCAAGTGTTCAAAAGAGAAGAAGGAACCCATTTGCATTCATTTAGCACGTTTCTTTTTTCCGGTTTTGTTTTTTAGTCATTACTTTAAACCATCGCTGGCAGTTGGGTGCCTGCTGAGGGATTACTGCTCATATAAATAGCTGCCATTGATTTGCCAAGAAAAAGAGACTCTGCCGTCATTATGGAGACAGAAAATCCCAATTTAGAAATGTGAACAAAAACGCTGAGCGTTCAATTCAATTCCGTAATCCTCCATATTGCATGAAATCAGGGGTGTCGTGCCACAATGCGCCGTTTAAGTCGGTGCCACGATGGAGACAAAGGTAGCGCCCGGAGCTACATCACGATGTACTGAGCAAGGAAATGTGTTCATTGTCGCTGTTTCATTTTATCTTATTCAATTTCTTTCGCATTTGCAGAGCCCGTCTAGCCTACGTACCTTTTTATTGCAATATATGTACTCGTGTCGCCGTCTCGTTTCGGCTCTACGTGGTTCAAGTGCTTAATGTTGTGACGAAGAGCCGTGGCAGGGCCCTTAATTACTTTCATATATTTCCCTCTCTGTCTCCTCGCTGAACTTAGACAAGCGCCCGCGCCTAATTATACATGACTTTGAGGAGATGATGCGTGCTCCAGCCGCCGAACGTTTTATTTGAATATGGGCAGAAGCAGATCAGACGTCAGCCGCCGCTATTGATCCTCAAATAGAGGCTGAGCCGTCTGTTTTGAACGCCAGGGTCCGGTCGATCACATCTGACCTATTGTTCACAAGGTAAAAGAAGAGCGCAAATACAATGGCGAGGATTCAGATCATAATTGGGCTGCCGAGGCTGTTGCTATTTTCGGTTCCCTGCAAGACTCGTCATGTCCGATGACCCGTGGCAGGAGCGGGTGACTCTTGGTATCTTTTATTCAAGACTTCAATTACCGAGGCTAAATTGGATACGGGTTAATATATTTGAATAGTCTAAATGTTGTTTAAATATTTCACCTCCAGTCTAATACAGTCCATATTTTGCTCTCTCCTAATGAAGGGGTCCATCTTGAGTGCCGCTGTTTGATGGGGGACCGAAAATGATGTTTCCCCCTGAAACGTTTTAATTAAAACGTCCCTGTGTTTTTTTCCCTAAATGTAACGTTAAAAATTCCAAAACGTGCTCTGATCTCATTCCAAATCGGAATAATGGAGGCGCATGGATTCTGCTCGGGATAATAACTCAATTAATATCTACTGAATGTATTGATTGATTATTCATCAGCAGCTGTGGGGGAGAAAAATAAATATATGGACCCTTGAATTTAATCCTTTCAGGAATAGAATTTAACTCTTTCATGAACACGGCGCCTTTAACTCATTTACAAACGACTTTAAAAACTGAATAGAAAGCTTTCTGTTCTTTATTTCAAGGATTCAAAGAGGCTTTATTATCATTTTCATCACATGTGGCATGTACAAAAACTAAATTATGGCCAACAGACCCAGAGTAACCCTGTTCTTTAAAGTTTTTTTCAATATATATATATGTATTTTTTTTTTCTTTTTCTTTTAAAGGAGTAGAATATACACAGGCGACACGGTGACTTAGTGGTTAGCACATACGCCTCTCAGCTCTGGGGATTCCAAGTTTGAATCCCAATCTGGGTGGAGTTTCCATGTTCTCCCCGTGTCTGCATGGGTTTCCTCCGGGTTCTCCGGTTTCCTCCCACATCCCAAAAAGATGGATGCAAGGTAAACTGAGAGCTCTAAATTGCCCTGTATAGTGTGTGTATGAGTGTGTGCGCAGCGATGGATTGGTGATCTGGGTGGAGTTTCCCCGTGTCCGTGTAGGTTTCTTACGGGTTCTCCGGTTTCCTTCCACAATCCAAAAACATGGAACAAGGTAAACTGAATGCTCTCAATTGCCCTGTATAGTGTGTGTTCATGTTTGTGGCTGTGTGAGTGAGTGTGTGCCCAGCGATGTCCTGGGTGTATCTGCCCAGCGCCCGAGATGTTCTCCCCTGGATGGGCATGGGGGAACCCCCCGGCCCCTCATAAAGGAATAAGCGGAAGAGAATGAATGAATGAATGAATTGCCGCTATATAGTGAGTTAAGTGTGTGCCCAGCAAAGGATTGCCGCATTGTCCTGGGTGCATCTTCTCAGCGCTCCAAACATCTGCCCCCTGAATGAGCATGGGGAACCCCAACGACCCCAGTATAGAATTAAGTGAAAGATAATATATGGGAAGGAATCTGATTACAGATCTTATCCTTCAAATGACATTAAACAATAAATACACTTTATTTTAAACGGTTAGGGTGTGGGACTATCCAATCCGCACCTGCCCTGAAGGGCTTCTGACCAGAGCAGCACAGCAGGCGAATAGCAGAGTATTAGATGGACTACAGTATGTGGTTACAGAACTACAGAGTGCATCTATATGGTAAGTGGAACTGATGACACTCAAAATGAATGCAGAAACAGGTCTGGATATCTAATAAAGAGGCTGATGAGTGAATTAGTTGTAAGCATACAGGTTCTTACAGGCCTGACCTGCATGCCTGTCTCACCTGCACTGCTCTGTGAACATGATCATCTACCTTTGTGCTTTTTACTTATTTATAAGGCTTCATTGTTTCCCCACAGACTGAGCTACTGGCTTCTTCGTTATAAACCCCAGTAAACGACCCAGTCCTCGTTGTAATATATAAATATTGGTTTTGAGTGTATAATACAGTTGTCCAAAGCAAACCGAGTAATATCCAGGAGGCAGCAGCTGACAATTCAGACAGGAGTGGTGTTATTAGCTCGTCAGCTAAATGCACGCTGAGCAGGAGAAACGCTACGAGGCTGCTGTGGGACTCCCTCCACCGCATTATGTAACGTCCTTATAAAACACTTCGGCTTCTGTTCCATTGCAATCTGTATTTTTCGGCTTCTGTTGTAGTTAGCACGTTAGCTAACAGCAGTTAGCGCCTCTGACTCCCCGTCCCGTCCTTTATTTCCCACATTCTCCAGCAGCGAACCGCTGTAACATCACCAACCAGTCGTGAGGCATACAGCCGCGGGGTTCTCCTCCGCCAAAATGTACACAGAACGCCGGTTTTATAAACGCAGTACATACCGTTATCCGACGAGCGGGAGGTGTTGGAGAGAGGCAGCCGTTTGTACTGAGAATGAGGTGGGTGCTGAGGTGGGTGCAGCTCTGCGTTGGGAAGCGGCTGCTGGAACTGTGTGTGATTGAGAGTAACGGCATCAGAATGGAGAGGGAATGGGCGATTTAGCGACATCTGCTGGCCGTGTTACACAACTGCACAGAAAGATGACTCGTGTTGTACTACCCGACCTTATGACCAAATGTAAATAACAGCAGGGACCTTCAGATCGTAGAGCTGCTTTCTTAACCACAAGCCTGTGACTGCCCTAATCAGTCAAAAGGCAGAGAAATAGGAAAGTAATTGGAAAGTCCCACAAGTATTATGTATGAAGTGCCCTTGGGCAAGGCAGCTGACCCCCAATTTTTCTGTGTACAGGGTTGCCCACCACTCAAGTGTGTGTACGTGTGTGTGTTTTACTGCACAGATGGGTTAAATTCCTCTGTGTGTAAGCACTGTATGTTAAATAGATCACTTTATCACTTTAATAAAGTGGCCATTGAGAAAATTACAAAAGGTTTAAGAACAATGACCTCATGTAATCTTTTGCCTCTGGAAATCTGGTGAACTTTCAACAAAAGGTCATTTTATTTAGTTTCACATATTTCACAGATCACATTTTCTGCTCAACGCATTTGTGTATATATATACCCCAACGATATATATATATATATAATGTTTTATTTTAGTGTACTTAAATTGTGTTTTTCTTGACACAACCCTAACCCTCTACCTGGGTTGGGGGACACAAACTATTTAGAGCAGCCGATTAACCTTAAATCCATGTTTTTGGACTGTGGGAGGACACGAGAGAATCCCCACGCGAACACGGGGAGAACATGGAAACTCCACACAGTCGCTAGAGGGCGCGGTAAGCACTTAGTAGGGAAAGGTTGGGAGCCGGTCCGGACGTGCGGCGTACTTCAATGGGCGGAGCTAGGCGTTACCGTACGTCATTACGTCGAGATTGATAAACGCTGGAGGTGCGGGCTGAAACCGAACAGTGTTTTAAAAAATGAGATAATGACGCTATCTCACGGTTAACAGCACCGACAGCGGGCTGTCGAGTTCGGCGTGGACGCGGGTGTATGAGGAGCGACGCAGTTGTGAGCTTCACCCGGCTGAGGTAGCGAAGGAAGGGAGCGCCAAAAGGGGGCTGCTGCTGCTGGACGGCGGAGTAGGAAAACAACATGGCCGCTGTGGAGCTGGAGTGGATCCCGGAGACGCTGTATAACACCGCTATATCCGCCGTAGTGGATAATTACAGTCGGGCGCGGAGGGACATTCGCTCGCTGCCTGAGAACATACAGTTTGATGTTTATTACAAGGTAAGAATGGACTCGTCAGTCTAAACGGTCGGTTACAGGGAGTTAACGCGCTAACGTTAGCTGGTTAGCCGGCGAGCTAACGCTCACTTGGCTGAGGAGATTAACGGTAGCGATAAATCAGCTGCAAATTGCAAAACTTCCTTCAAAACAAACATTTTTGCTGCTATTATTGCGACATGTACCGCCACGTCTTGTTGCTTATTCGTAAAATGAATACTGACGAGGTTTAATTCTCTGAAGGGTGAAATAAATACAACTGTTTTGACTTATTCGCTCAGTAGGAGCGAAAGGCTGTGTTCCAAATCGCGATATTTGTACATTACATTAGACATTACGTTTTTAACCTCCAAAGTGACTAACGAGAAGCCCAAATGTAAATTTTAGATACATCACCCCAGGAGCAATGAGGGTTAAGGGTCTTGCACAGGGAGCCACATTGGTAACTTGTATTTGAACCCCCAACCTTCATGTTGATAACCAAAACCCTACCCACCGAGCTACCACACCCATAATCCGAATCACATTCTACATAAAGTTTATAAATGCTCTATAATCTTTGTGATGGTGATATATTTTGCCTACACGCAGAGTAATCTGTCCTACACATTTAACCCATTCGTGCAGTGACACAAACAGTGTGGAAAATAAGTATTTGATCCCCTACTTTGTATTGTAGCTTTGTTTTAACAGTGAGCGATGGAACGTCAAAAAAAAATCTGGAAAATTTAATAATATTTACATAAAAAAACATGTACATTTAATTGAGGGGGAAAAAAGTATTTGACTAATGTTGACTCCCACAGACCACTGACGCACCCTAATCTCAGGGAAGACATTACCAGCACGAGGGACACCTGTCCCATTTAGATTACATTTACATTTGGTCATTTAGCAGACGCTTTTATTCAAAGCAACATACAAGCATCCCACGTAATAGTTGGGGTCAGAACACAGGGTTACATATAGAATCCCTGGAGCAATAAGGTTATGGGCCTAGTTCATGGACCTACATTGGTAACTTCAGTGGAGCAAATGTCCCAAATTGTCACCTGTAATAAAGTCCACCTACCAACAGACTCAAGGATATTCCATCTCCTTCATTAGCAAGACTAAAGAGCTGTCTAAAGATGTCGGGGACAAAATGGTTGACCTACACAATGTTTACCTGGGCTACAAAGCCATAAATATCAAGCTTTGGCTTCAACTCAACTCCACGTTTTTGTAAAGAGAAAAATACAGAATCTGACTCTAGGAATACCGTCCCCACCGTCAAGCATAATGGTGGAAGAATTCTATTTTTGGTATGTTTTTCAGTGGAGGATCAAATACTTGTTTCCTTCACTGTATACACACAAAGTGAAATGTGAAATCTAAGATGCATCATTACATATACAACTGGTTTGAATTGAATCATGTATCATGAAAAGTCAGACAAAATAAATCAAGTCCTGATAAACTGCCTGAATCTCATAGTTTATCATGCCACCTGCTTTAATAATTATAATATTGTATATTTTGATGGTTACATTACTATCAGTGAAGTGGTAATGGAACAGTTGTAACTTCTAGTTTCATTTGAAGTTTTAAAAAAATTAGATTGCAATCTCTCAGATGCAATAGGGAGGCAAAAAAAAAACCAACCACATCTCATTTGGAGTGTTTTAACACTCCATGTCATAACCACATTTATCCTGTATTATGCTATTAGTAAGTGGATTATCTGAAAACCTCAACACAATCTATTCCCCTGCCAGCCTGCTGCCTAAAGTGGCACACGGTTTGGATTTACTCCTTCACTGTTGTTCTGTTTATTGAGCCTGTAGTCAACCGGTTGGTTGTTGACCATTTAAAGTAGTGTCAATTAGAAAACTGGTTGTTTGTGGCATGTTTTGCAGTTTTTTTTTATTAGTGTTGCATGATAAAGGGATCTATTTTGCCTACCGTACTTGCACACAGAGGAATTTGTTCTTCACATTTAACCCATTCGTTCAGTGAAATATACACACACTGAGTAAAGTGAGCACATGTGCCCGGAGCGGTGAACAGCCCTGAACACGGCACCCGGGGAGCAATTGGGGTTAGATGTCTTGTCCAAATGCACTTCAGCCAGAGTACTTGGTGGGACTGGGACCTTAAGTTCACAAGGCTGGTTCTTTAACCACAAGCCTATGACTGCGCCATCCTAGCAGCTTTGTGGATGCAAAGCGTCAATGTTCCCCTCCATGGAACTCTTTAGTAAAAGCCGAAAGATTTGTGTGTGAATAAAGGAAAACCCGAGTGCCAAGTTTATTATTGAAATGGTGGCGGTTTGAAGACCTTAGACACCATTATCATTAGTGGGATTTCTTAAATCAGCAAGTTTTATCGTGTTACAGAAAGAGGTCAGCTAAAGACCCTGTAAAAGCCGATAAACCAAGCGACTGATCAGATTTTTTTCTTGCACAATTATTTATATTAATAATAATAGCCATGTTGTTACTTTCCCACGGAAAAGTTTTGGTTGTCTGCTTTGTATTTCACCGCAGATAAAACTCGTCTTATTTCTCTTTTCAGCTTTACCAGCAGGGTCGGCTCTGCCAGCTTGGCGGAGAGTTCTGCGAGCTTGAAGTCTTTGCTAAAGTTCTCAGAGCTTCAGACAAAAGGTATTTGTTGTGCAGTTATTCTTCCTCCTTCTTGTTATGCACTGTAGCTTAATTACAGTGTATCCTCAATTATGATTACTTATCAGTTTAAATGGTGAGACATGAGCCAGAAGCCCAGACTAAGACCTTTTTAAGGCTCTGTTTGAAAAGTGATGTCTGGTTTTTCAAATCCCATCATGTCTTTTTTTTTTTTTTATTAAAGTTTTTTTTAGCTTTTATTTTACCTCTGAAATAATAAATATCTACCAATGGGATCAAGGGAGGGTAATATAGTGGCGGTAGGTGTGAGAAGGTGATGGGTTAATGCATACAATATCATGTCAGTGCATAAAATGTCATGATTTCAGTCAGTTATTAAAACTTGAATTATTTTTTTAGCAGATCCAACTCACGTTGTGTTTGGTGCATTGCAATTAATTATGATTTTAATGATTTTTAAATGAGTTCCGTTACATAATCAACCTGATCCTTTTGACATCATCATTTGTTTTTGTTCTAAACAGGTATTCATGCCTTTTTCTCAGTCTTTTTAAAATTGCTGATATATATTTTTTTTTTTTAATTGTTCATTCAATACAATGGTTTGTATTGAATACATATACTGTATA
>JAOUQT010080410.1:0-10054 GCA_025769995.1 Xyliphius kryptos
ACTGGTCCTAAATTTTATGGCAAACCCCATGTGCTTCATCAGGACGTGCTCTTCAAAAATGATCAAAAACAGGTTGGACTTTTCCGTTCCGTCCGGCGGCTTCATACAAATAAATCCATACATCGAAATTCTAAATAGTTAATCATTTATTAAAAATGTACTATGCAAAAATTCCACAATTTCACACACATTCAGCATGTGTCCCTGAGGAGGCCGATTCAATTTGGTGCTTTTAAGTCAATAGGGGGTGCTACAATAACTGTGTTAGGACTTTTTCATTCAGTTTGATATATGCAAATGAATTCCCACCTCATCATTCGAATTAATTCGTGTCTCCGTGGAGACAGGCTGGCAACAGACTGCATTTAGTCACCTGTTTTAAAGCTTAAACCCACCAGGGGGCACTAGTCCAAAAAAAAAAAAAAATCATGTATTTTTGCTTTTTGAGATTGTAATCTAGCAACCAAAAAATTTCCTAGAGTCCCCTCTGATATAGTGTGTTACAAATATATATATATATTTTAAATCTTCCCCCTTTAACGTTCTCCAATATCTTTTCTTTAGGGCGGTCCACCGTTCCCAACAATCAGAATGGAACGAGCTCGACTCCTCCAAGCACAAATAAAAACCCATCTCCAGATCCCACATTAACAGTATTTTCCCAGCCCTCTCCCAAGACCACTCCAGTGCCATCTGCTCCCATTTTGAACAGACCCTCCACCACAGAAGTGACTATGCCCCCCCAATCTTCACAATCGGCGCCCATCGTCTCCACATCGGATGTTCAGAAAGAAGAGGAAAACGAGAAAGTGGAGCCGTTGACGAGCGTTAGTTCGACGCTAGACTCCAAAATCGACAGTTTTCTTCAAGGCAATCCGGCATTAAGAGGCTTTAACTTGGGCTTCCCGTCTGTCCTCACGTGGTCGAAGGCGGTCGATAGTCCTTCTGCGAGTACAGAAAACTTGGAAGGAACCCCCGTGAGAGACGAGTCCGGTGCCACTCCAACTCAAGATGAAGTTATGGATGATCCTGCACCGCAAGCCTTTATGCGTCAGGCTGCGCCTCTGCAAACGCCAACTGCTTTTAATAGAGGCTTTGCAGACCCAACTGCTGGCGCTGGAAGCTCCGTGCCCCCTTATGCTAATAGTTCCTGGCAGGAGCAAAACACACATGGATTGCAATATGGTCCCGGGGCACGAGGTGGAATGGAGGGCCATCAGACCGATCTCCAGAGCTCTGTTCCACCTCGCGCAGAGCGTCAGCATCACGCCGAATCGTTTGCAAACAATCTACAAGCCCCCCCGGAGTCTGTGAGGCAAATGGGGCAATTAACCCAAAGCTCCGTTGCAGCTAGACGAGAAAGTGACGGTACCTTTGAAGATGGACGCTGGGAGAGAAAAGCCTACGGAGATGTTGCGGACCGACACGCGAGTTCCCGCTCTGATCTTTATGAAGGACCCCAGCACCACTTGCAGGAACCTAGACATGATCGAAACCATCCTGCTTTTTTCAACAACCCTTTACCTCCACCCCCACCAATCCCTCAGCTCCCTCCGCCACCCAAAGACTTTGTCCCCCCTTCGGTGGCGAGCAACACTTCTGCCGAGCTGCCAGACCCACTTAATAAGATGCGGTCTGGTGAGGATGCAGCAGATGTCCCCGTTCGAGGGTCAGAGGGTCTCGCTAATCAAAATCATGCAAGAGATCCTTTGCCTCTTCACCCAAATATGTCGGGGCCTCAGCGGTTTGCTGCGTCCATCCCCACGGGGCCCCAGAACATGCCCGTGGATTACAACCATCGCCCGAGGGTCCCTGCAGATAATCTCCGCCCCGGTATTGGGCATCCTCGCCGGCCAAACCCCTCCTCCGCTGGAAGAGGGTTCGGTGAGGCTCCAGGATTTTCTCAAGTGCCGTTTCCGGCTCCCTACTTGGACGCCCCCAATGTAAATCTGTCCACCCCAAACAGGACCGAGGTCCCCGAGCCAGAACATAGACCACGTCCTCTCCTCGAACACCGCCCCCCTCCCCCGCATCATTATCATGGCCCGCGCCATGTGCGTTTTCCACCACAAAGACCTCTTTCTCGTCCTCCTCCTCCAAATATGCCGTTTCCAGGCGAGCCACCGTTCCAGCGGGCCAAGCGACCCGGTCCACCTTTCGGAGGTGCTCCTGGACCATCGCCCTTCTTTTATCCTCCCAAAAGGCCCTTCTTGCCCCCTCGCTACTGAACTGCAGAGCAAACCTTCGTCTCAGCAAACCTTTGAATCACCTCGAAGACGGTTCAGAAACCTTGACTCGTTTCTCCAAGACGGCACCGTCAATTTACCAACCGACAGGAGAAAAATGGCACGCTGTGGTCTTGGGAAATGTTCTGCCCACTAAAAAAAAATCTGGAGATGGATTTCCGAGACATTTCACACTCTTTCGGAGACACAAAGAGGTGTGGCCACGTGATTGCCCGAGGGTCTGGATCAGAGGTTAGAAGATGAGCTCTTCAGCAGTGCAGTGCAGGTGGATCAAGCAAGTGGAGCTGCCAAGAAATATCAAGATAACGAAAAGATGAGGTGGTTATCCTTTTTATTTGATTGTATACTTCTGCATTCATCATATTTTTTTTTTCATTTCCAACTTTAGGATAACTTTCAGAATGGTTCGATTCTATTCGTCCATTTTTTCTAAATGGCCCGTGTGTGTGTTTGTGTGCGTACGTTTTGAGTGTGTGTGTGTGTGTGTGTGTGTGTGTGTGTGTGTGTGTGTGTGTGTGTGTGTGTGCGTGCGTGCGTCTGCTACTGCTCTTCTCTTACCTGTTCGATCTGTGGGCCGTAGATTTTTCCTGTTAAAGTTCCGCTCATTAAAAGTATTCATAACTGGATTCACACAGTGGTGTCGATGTTACAATTAATCTGGGGGGGGGGGGCGCAATAGTTCCTGACATTTTTTTTTTTCAACACAAAAGTTGAAAAATGCATACTGTAATCAAACTAGCTTCATGTCTAGAGTCAGATAACATTAAACAAACGGCGTAGGATCTCATAAGTTTACGGTATTAAATGTAAGTTTTAGGTTGAGCAGCTCCTCGGTCACCTTCATGTCGTCAATAAATCAGTAGCGGTGTCGGATGCATCGGCGCTGTCATCAGAGGCGAATGTGACTTCCTCAAAAGGCACTCCTCTGCCCCCTAGCTGCCTCTGAATATCTGACGATATGTCCCAGTATCAGAGACAGATAGTATTAACATGAAGGAACTGCATTTTATAAGATAATACTGAATTCGCAGGTCGTTTAGAATCTGACGGCGGACCGGACTTTGAAAATGCCTCTACGCATGTATGCCTTTTTTTTTTGCCTTTGTCCACAGTGACCCGACGTGGCTGCAAGACTTTTTTTTTAGTAGACTCTATCTCTGCTGTATAGAATAATCTTATTCGTAATCTTAGCTTTCAGTCCAAACGTCCCAGATCTGATTTCCGAAATCGGCGTGTCCTTACGATACCCGTGTGGGTTTATTCCAGAGACCTGCTGCTCAGTAAATTGTGGCTGCTACGTTTCCCCCCGTGACTGTGCATGTTCTCCTGCTTAAAAAGATGAGAGGTCTGTGATTTTCATCAGAGGTCAATTTTAACATCCAGGAAGTCACATTGTAGAATCTTTCAAGAATTGTTTTGTGAACGATGGTGGAAAATTTGATCAATAACAAAAGTTTATAGTAACATGACCTTTGTTGGCGATGATGGAGGTCAAACGTTTCCTGTAAGTCTTCAGCGGGTGTGCAGCTCTCCTCTACAGCGGTGATGTTTTGGGGCTGTCGCTGGGCAACACGTAATTTCAACTCTCTCCACAGATTTTCAGTGGGTTTGAGATCTGGAGACGGGCTCCAGGAGTTTAAAAGGCTTCTTACGGAGCCGCTCCATCGTCGGCCGAGCGATGTTTTTGGGATCATGGTCATGCTGCAAGAGCCAGCTACGTTCCATCTTTAATTCTCTCACTGATGGAAGGAGGTTTTTGGCCTAAACGCTCCGTTGATTCTTTCCTTAACACGGATCAGTTGCCCCGTCTCCTTTGCAAAAGAACATCCCCAAAGCATGATGTTTCCACCCCCATGCTTGACTGTTGGGATGCGACTCAGCATTCTTGTTCCTCCAAACACAACGAGTTGGATTTTGGTTTTATCTGAGCACATGATGTTCTCCCAATCCTCTTCTGGATCGTCCATACGCTCTCTGCAGACCTTAGACGATTCTGGACGTGTCCTGACTGAAGCAGGGGGCCAGATCCTTATTTTCCACCATCGTTTACAAACTTCTTTGAAAGTCCTACAATGTGTTTTTCCGATTAAGTAGGAGAACATGCACATCAGTGGCTGACTACATACCCCACTGTACATCTTGCAACAAAACTTCGACCTGGACTGTCCGTTGTACAGTTTATCCTTCGTGTACAGCTTATACATGATGTACATTTGTGTGTTATAGACGTTCTAGAGCGTATTCCTAGATAAGGAATGGAACCTTTTATGGAGTGTTAGTTGAACTAGTTTACGTTGTGATTCGCTGAATGATCATTACAGTGCGTTCCTCAACACCAGTGAAGTTTTATAGTCGCGCAAAAGTGAAGAGATGCAAAAGAACTCGTTGTTAAACGGGAAGCGGGCGATCGGAGACGTTGACCGGCCCGACCAGCAGTTTCTCCCGAAGAAGCTGAAGGAAGGAAGCTGTCTTTAGGTCACGATCAACCGACATTGTTTTTCCTCTGGTTCCTGAAGAGTCTGCACTGTACAGAACTGAATAAAATGTTTTGAAAATCTCCATGGACGAGTGCGCTGTTTCTCAACCATGGTGTGTCCGAGTCCATTTATCTGCATGAAGGCTTTTCCCCGGACCAATTTAATACTTTCGGGAACGTGAACACAAAATAATGCATTATTACCGTATCGCAAACGGGACTGCTGGCTAAATCCTGAACTACTGCTGTATTAAATGTGGCGCCGTTGTGGTACGTTATTAATACTTCATATAAAAACCGTGATTTTTATGTTACTATAGTGATGGAGTTTGTTTCAAATATTTATTGTAACCAGACAAATATTAAGACAACATTCATTGAATTATTTCATTAAAAATAAAGATTTTGTCAACGCCTGTCTCTTTAAAAAAAAAAAAAAAATTTTTACTAAGTTACATTTTAACGGTCGTAAATCATCAGTATTTTTTGTGGCGGCCAAAAGTGTAATCTGAGAACGTTTCATCCAATAGAATTGATGTAAATTCAGATATTTATTGTAATTAACTTCAAAAGTGCACACTTGAGCAAATTGGACCTAAAATAAAAATGATGTGTTATATACACCAAATTGAAAGTGGTTGCTGATGGGAAGGGGGTCATGTGACACATCAAACACATGGAGAATTGCACAAGAAAAACAATGGTCTGCTCATTTTTAACGTGGCTTTATTCATTATCGACTTATAGACACGTTTGGGACCTGGAGCAACGACAGTAACCTACTAAAGGATGTGCTCTAAGTGCTGCCCCTTGTGTTGAGTTGTCAACGCGATTTTCTTCTCCCTCTTTTGACACACGGAAAGCGATTCCGCAAAAGAAATGCTTTCACAGACCATCTGTATCTGTAGTGTAAAATGCAAATTCTGTGTCATTAGTTTTCTCCACCAGGAGGCGTACTTGTAAGGCTCTACATTAATAAGTATGATGGTCTCACAATCTTTTATCATCAAACACTAAAAGGTTTGAGGTCGCAGTTGCGTCTTCATGCAGACCGCTCAAATTCGTTATCAGACTCCCCCAGCCAGGCTTTTTATAGACCTTGTGTTTGTGTACTGGTGCACATACGTATTGGCGTCCCCTATGGCCTTCCATAAACTGCTTAAATTTCTTGGGGGGGAAAAAGTTTATTAAAGTAATTAGTTTGGAAGTATGTCACAATACTTTTGTTCTATAATATATATAAACTGCCTTGCGTAACATTTTATGGTGTACGTAATCTGTACCTTAATAACCACCGTACCATAATGAACCCCGTTATGGTTCTGTAAAAGCTTACGTGCCGCTATTGCTCCACTCTTTGAGGGGTTCGGTTTATTAGAATACAAAACCGAGACGATGCACTGTTGTCAAAAATATGTTTGTAAAAATTTAACGCAGTATTTTTTTTGTTGTTGTTGTAATGGTCACGGAAGCAAGACCCAGCACCAACTCAGTGTTAATTATGTGGTGCATGGATTATTAACCTTTATTTAACCAGGCTACAATTTATTGAGATTTAAATTCTCTTTTGCGGCGTGTCCCGGTGAAGTGGCGGCAGGCCGACTGCCGCTCTTCTCAGCGCTGCGGTGCCACTGACGTGGTGATGGTGTGTGAATGGACCAGACACGGCAGTGCTGCTGGATCTTAAAACACGCTTCACACGCAGTGCACTCTGTTGGACAAATCGATCGCCTTGCTTTGCCTCGTAGACGTTAAAAAACACACAAACCGGAGCTTATCTGTGGTTTTACAGTTGGTGTTAGTGGTCCGCTGGTCCTTCATCGGTGCTCGACATGTAGAGAAACCGCTGAATCGCCTTTTAAAAACAATTAAAAAATAAGTTACAATAGACAGTCATTTAAAAAAAAAATTGTAGCTAGTCAACGTATGTACCAACGATCACTTTATTATGCTGACTTTTTTATTTTTTTTTTCAGTGTTAACCCAGAGGGCAGTCAAAACGCAGTGGAGAACAAATCTATAGGCGTTTGTCCAACATTATTGAGAACTTACCAAAAATAGGATCTCAGGATTTGCATTAGTGAGCAGGCAGGACGAGTACACCGCGGGCGTGTCCGAAAAGTGGTTCATAATTGTAAATAAGCTCTAATGGAAGCTGACCGTTTACTATCGTTGACCATAAAAGTTAAATCCAGACTCCGGGGGCCAACAGAGTTCAAAGCTGAAGAGCACATCTTGGTGGTGGAGTCGTTGTATCCGTAAAAGCTACTGTAGTTTAAAAATAAAAAAAAATAAAGTAGTTCTCCCTCATTTGGACAACAATTTTTTTATCGTAGAATGTAAAAACATACAGTGGAGGAAATAAGTATGTGATCTCCTTAAAACCACGACTATTGTCTGACACACCCTGAACTGAAGTCGTTACCTGCATGAGAGACACCCGTCCCAAATTGTCACCTGAATGAAAGGCCACCTGCCAACAGACTTAGTGCCGATCCAACATCTTCACCGTGGGCGAGACTAAAGAGCGGTCTAAAGATATCGGAGAAAATGGTTGACCTACACAAGGCTGTTGGGCTACAAAGCCACGAATAAGAAGCTGGATGAGAAGATGACCTTTGTTGGAGCAATTATTGGGAAGTGGAAGATGTACAACATCACTGTCATTCGACCTCGGCCTGGAGCTCCATGCAGGAGATCACCTCGTGGAGTCTCATTGATCATGAGAAAGGTTCAAAATCAGCCAAGAATGTCATGGAGGAGCTGCTTAATGATCTCAAGGAAGCTGGAAGCACAGTCTCCAAAAAACCCATTGGTAACACACTAAGATGTAACGGTTTAAATTCCTGCAGTGCACGCAAGGTTCCTCTACTCAAGAAGTCTCAGCCTCAAGTTTGCCAACAAACATATTAATGACTCGGAGAGAGAGACTGGGAGAAGGTGCTGTGCTCAAATAAGACCAAAATGGAGCTGGTTGGTCTCGACGTGTTTGGAGAAAGAAAAATACAAAATAGGACCCCGGTAACACCCTCCCCACAGTCAAGCATGGTGGTGGGAGTATTATGTTTTGGGGCTGTTTTTCTTCTAAGGGCACAGACCAACTTCAACGCATAGACGGGAAGATGAACGGGACCATTGCCTCCGCCAACGAGCCAAAACACACAGCCAAGGAAACAAAAGAGAGCTCCATAAGAAGCATAGCAAGGTGATGGAATGGTCCTTCCCCTGACCTCCATCCCACAGAACATCTGTGGAGAGAGCTGAAGCTTCCAAAGCGTTTCCAAATGCACGCCTAACAACCTTAAGGATCTGGAGATGATCTCCAGAGAGGAGGGCACCATAATTACTCCTGATGTGCAAACCTTATAAACAACCACCAGAAACGTCTGACTGCTGCGCTTGTATTGAATGATGTTTTATTAGGCGGTCACATACTTATTTCCTGCAATGAAATTTAAATTCATTTTCTCAGTTTTTTTTCTTTTTTATATTCACTTAAATTGAAGCTGTTCTAAAATTACGGGACGTTTTGTTTGTTTTTTTTATTAAAACTTTTCGGGATCAAATACGCATTTCCTCCAGTGTGCATGTTCTCCCTTGTTGCTTTCGCTTTATCGTTTTCAGATTTGTCTGAAGGCCAAACCAGGCTTTACTTTAGGATCTTGATTTTTAATACGTACTATGGCGTATGTTCTCTTTAAACACTTAAATTATTTATTAGTGTAACATACAAACGTACCTACAGTTCCAGCACCATGAGTTTTAGGTAGAACAAAACCCTTTGTTTTTTTTATGTGCAAAGTATTTTGGGTATCCCAGCGATAGATTGGCGCCCTGTTCTGGGTGTATCTGCCCAGTGCCTCAAATGTTCTCCCTTGGATGGGCATGGGGAACCCTAGTAGAGGAGAAAGTGAATGAATGAACAACCAGCGATGGTCGTAGATTATATTAATGCAATAATGCTAATAAATCCATCCATCCATTATCATCTGCTTATTCCTCTACAAGGGACACTGTGTGGTACCCCATGCCCATCCAGGGGAGAACATCTTGGGCGCTGGGTAGATACAACCAGAACAGGGTACCAATCCATCACTGGGCACACGCTCACACCCTATACAGGGCAATTTAGAGCAGTCGATTTACCTGTAATGCATTTTTTTGGACTGTGGGAGGAAACCCACGCAGACACGGGGAGGACATGGAAACTATCTAGATTGGGATTTAATCCGGGAATCCCCGGCACTGAGAGACAAAACGTGCTAACCACTAAGCCGCCCGAGTTTATTCCCATAAAACCAAAAAGTGGTATTTGGTAGTTCAGTGGTCCGGGTGTTGGGCTGTTAATCCAAAAGTTGTGGGTTCAAATCTCAGCTCCACTGCAGTTACCACTGTGGACCCTTGAGCGAGGCCCTAAACCCTCCCTGTTTTCTGACCCCAACCATCACGTTGGGATACTTTTAAGTATCTTTGGATAAAAGCTGAATGACCAAACGTAAACCCACTGACCCTGCTCTGTTCTTTAGAAGCTAATAAAAGAGATTTCCAGGTAACCGCTTAGTTCTTTGGCTAATATCTGACTCTTCTGTCCAGTTAGTCGAAAACTTCTGGTAGAGTTGTTAGAGTTGTCAGGGCAACCAGCTCTCTGAAAAGAACGTCCTGTGATGCACGTCGATTATGCCGCCGAAAAGCTTTTTACGCAGCGACCGAATCTCTGAATGCGTCGTGCCTTCGTCTGCACTCACTGAATCGGAGTTGTAACCCGACGGATAAAGCCTTATCTCAGCTGCCATGATTAGGTTTGTGGGTTTGGATTTCATCCGGGTTCTCCGGTTTCCTCCCACAGTCTAAAAACTTGGGATCAAGCTGAATTGGCTGCTTCCAATTGCCCCTATATACCGTAGTGTGTGCCTAGTTATAGATTGGTGCCCAAAGCGTTCTCCTCTGGATGGGTATGGGGAAACCACCCCCCCCCCTCCCCCAACTACACCCCTAGGAGAGGATTCAGCTGAAGATAGTGGATTGGATGAGACGGGGCATTAAAGGCACTCGATTCCTGATCATTTAGATCTGTAACGAAAAATTTACATTTTAGTTACAGACCTCTCAGAAGTGGGGATCCAGGTTCAAATCCCCAACCTTGGGAGATTCAAACCCATGTTTTCCCAGTGTGCTCATGGTCTCCGGGTTCTCCGGTTTCCTCCCACAATCCGAAAACATGGATTCAAGGTGAATACTTAGTAATATATTGGCCCAGCACTGTGTGAGTGAGTGTGTGCCCAGCGACGGATTGGCGCTCGAGACGTTCTCCCATGGATGAGCATGGGGACCT
>JAOUQT010080420.1:0-10054 GCA_025769995.1 Xyliphius kryptos
TTTGAGCAAAACTGTGCTCTTACCCTGCTAATTAAACCTTCACACTCTGCTCTTACTGGTGCAATGTGCAATTAATGTCCAAATTAGGCATGAAACCTTCCACACTAAAATGACAGGTGTTTCAGTTTCATAAATATATATATATATATACTTTTGAAAATATAGTTATATATTTTATATATATTTTTATATACAGTATATACTTTATAAATATACACTATATTTACAAAAGTATTCGCTCACCTGCCTTGACTCATATATGAGCTAATCCATATAGTTCAATATGACGTCAGGCCACCCCTTGCAGCTAGAACAGCTTCACCTTATCTGGGAGGGCTGTCCACAAGGTGTGTGTTTATGAAAATTTTTGATCGTTCGTCCACAAAGATGGCAGCATGGAATTGTCCAAAATGTCTTGGTATGCTGAAGTATTCATACAACTGTGGTTATGGAACATATTGGAACACTTTCACTCTTTATTTCATTGCACCATTTGCTTAAATCAATTTAGACTAAGGCACAATCTTGAAGGAAAAAAGAAATATAAACATTTTTGTAAATTTATTTATAAAGAAAAACTGAAATATCACATTGTAATAAGTAGTAATGAGCTAGTACACCACTATCTGTATCTGTTCAACCATCTAAATTATCTGTACCTGTACTCAGAGGCATGGTTTAACCGGATGTGATTGTGGCTTAAATCTGTACACTATTTTAATTCTGAAATTAATATGTTGCTATATGTCTTGTTTATCTGAAAACTAATCACAGAATAGCCTCAAAACTGAGATATGAGTTTAATGTTTTTGATTACAAAATTAAAAGAACTATTTACAGAACAAGTTTTTTTAAAAGCTCATAACAAGTATATAAGTGAATGAATGATTACAACTTGTATGAACAAGAGTTGTTATACTCAACATGCAACCATATACAATAAAAATATGAATATATGCTAAGGCTACTTTGTGGGTTCCGGTATATATGTGTGTGAGACTTTTTTGTAATGATCTTTGGGAACTTGGTGATTCATGCAAACATCCAGTGATGGCAGACGGAAATATTATGTCTGCCTTGTTCATTGTATTCTTCTCAAAAGCACTATGTTCAGTACAAGAAAGGTTTTCCAACTGAATTTATATCACCAACCATACTAAGCAAAAGCAGACAGTTAAATGACATTTCTTCTGATCGTCCTTGAGATCTTGAGTCTACTTCTTAATTGGAGTCCAGCTGTGTTTAATTAAACTGATTGGACTTGATAAGGAAAGGCACACCCCTGTCTATATAAGACCTTACAGCTTACAGTACATGTCAGAGCAAATGAGAATCCTAAGGCTGAAAGAACTGAGCAAGGAGCTGAGAGACAGAATTGTGGCAAGGCACAGATCTGGCAAAGGTTACAAAGAATTTCTGCAACACTTGAGGTTCCTAAGAGCACAATAGCCTCCGTAATGCTTAAATTGAACAAGCTTGGAACGACCAGAACTCTTACTATACCTGGCCGTCCAGCCGCACTGAGTAATCGTGGGAGAAGAGCCTTGGTGAGAGAGGTAAAGAAGAAACCAAAGATCACTGTGGCTGAGCTCCAGAGATGCAGTAAGGAGACTTTTCGATTTTAGCAATTTTCTGCAATGAAGCAAACAGTAAAAAAATTTTAAGGGGTCTAAATACTTTCCGTACCCACAATATGCATATATATGCTTGGCCCACTAGTGAGCAGGGTGTGGCTGAAAAATGTTTGTTCGTTCATTATTTTATGCATCAATGAATAACTGGGCTGTCCTAAGCCCGAAAGGGTGAGGGTTGTGTCAGGAAGGGCATCCGGCGTAAAACATGTGCCAGATCCTAATGCGAGGAACTTGCTGTGGTGACCCCTGGTGACAGGGAAAAGCCAAAAGATGAAAAAAAAAAAAAAAGAAGCTTACTTCACTGTTTATCTTGAAAAGATGTCTGAATGCTAGATGAGTGCTGGGATATTAAATAAGAATCATCATTAATGCACAGCGCCCAATTCAATTTACTATAATTTTATTTTTAAAGTGCTTTTAAAATGGACATTGTCCCAAAGCAGCTTTATGAAGCTATAAAATGCAGACACAACTTGTAAACATACATACATTTTATTCCAATTGCTCAAGCTGAAAGAGTAAAAGTGACAAACAAAAACTTAAAAAGGAGCAAGTTAAGATGCTAATATAGGATGGTTCATTAACCACAAGTTGTTCATCAAATAACCAAACAAAAATGTCAAATCCAAAACAAGGATCAAATGACAAATACCGAAAAACAGGCTACCGGTCAAGTGACTGGCAAACAAATCAAAAGGCTTGGTAAAGCATGTGACAACGGGCAGGTTACTTCAATATTCATTAGTGCTTTAATATACAGGCATATTATACTTACAAATAACACTATTTAGCAGATGTTTTTTTTTCAGAATGAGATGTACTCATTTTGATTTAAGAATGTGGCATGATTTCAATTTCACTTTCCAATGTGGCGTGATTGTTGGTGCCAAACCGGCTGGTCTGAGTATTTATAATTCTGCTGATCTACTGTTTTTAAATGAGAGCGGTCAGAGGAAAATGAGAAGACTGGTTTTTGATAATAGCAGGGCAACATTTGAAATTTTCTGATGAGTTGAAAGAACGATGTAATGTAGCCTATGCCAATCCATTAAGACTTTACAGAGGGCACACTATATTCTCTTTCAGACTGCTACCTAAACAACCTATACTTATCTATCTTAAGCCATCACCATACATCCTCTTATTAGTGTTTCTCTGAATTAGGCCCACGACACTTTCAGAAGGCTCAATACTGAATTCTGTCACCCCAGACCTACTCCCCTCCAAGCCAGTTTTGCAAACCTAACACACCCTCACTATTCGCAATTATAACAAATGTATGGCCTTTCTGGTGACTAGGGCTGTACAAAGCCCCAATGGTACTGTTAATTCATGCTCAGTGCCACCAGTTCCATGTTATCTTTACACAATACATCATTACCAACCTAAAAAACACAATACATCTCTCACCTGTCTTGTCCTACATAAGCCTCTTTCACATTTACAGTGCGTTTCCCTAACCAGATTGTGCTCTCTTTATCCACAGCCATTGGCTAGTTCATTTAGCTACTTTTGACAATTATTTTACCACTGCCCTTAGTTTCCAGCCCCTGATGGCGAACTGCACAAGCAGGCATGTAGTAGATTTGGCTACAAATGCCTATTTCCACTGGTCTTACATGAGCCTGCCACCCTTACTCTCTCGCCTTAGCTGCCATGTACTTTAGTTTCTTCCTCTTAAATGCATCCTCAAATGGAACTGTCAACTATATAAAATAAACTACCAATTTACTTTCAGAATACAGCACCATGTCTGGCCTCAGTGTAGTTACCGTAATGCACCCTGGGACCTGTAGCTTTTTACATACATCTGTCAATAATTTACATTTAAATGTGCCTTTTAGCCCTCGAAAGCCAGCAGCTGTGAAACCCCAAAAACAGAAAAAAGTATTAATAATGTCAGGTAACAGTAAGGACACAGAAACCCAGCGTACAGGAAAATGCTCTTTATTTAAAGAACACGCTGTTACACACACAGTCAGACACAGAAACACACACACGGTAAATACACAAAAATAACTAAACTAACATTGAGGAAACTACAATAAGCACAACCTTTACCATAAACACTCATTTAACTAATTATAAACATTAAACACATTCAATAAAATAAAAAAGACAGGAAGGGCATCAGGCGTAAAACATGTGCCAGATCCTAATGCGAGGGACACGCTGTGGCGACCCCTCGTGACAGGGAAAAAGCTGGAAGATGAAAAAAAATCACAGTCTGGCACGCTGCATCCTGGGAATGCAGACACGCCCACACCCTAGTCCAAATGTAGGAAACGTCACAATAAAATAAACACCATAGATACTACAGCAAAGAGATTAAGCATACGCACACACACTCAAAACACAAATTCCAAAAGGCACAGATTTTCAAAAATGAATGCTCACCGGATTCCATTCCCAAACCTAATATATATAAAATTGCGAATAGAATCCAGTGACACAAAATTGAAAAGCTCCGGAGCAGCCACAAAGACATGCAGATACCCAGACAAAGACACAAACAGACATGGCAAGGCACCACCCCATACAACCGGGGGAGAGTTTTTAAACGCTGTCACACCGCTACCATAAAATAACGGAAGCGCCGTTACAATATTCTGTTTTTATTTATGTTTTACACTCCAGCCCAACTTCATTCAATTTGGGGTTTAATAACCACATGGGCAAGCCATGTTGGCAGGAAGACAAAAAATATTATTAACATTTCACCACTTTGTCTCCTTAGTGCCAAAACTAATTTTAAATGGTTATGAGAAGGTGTGGTTACATTAAAAAGCTTTGCTTTAGCTTTGTGATATTCAAAAATGTAAGAATGGATGTATAAGAAGACATTAAGTGCAGTTTAAGTACACCTCACCCCACTGTTTATAATTGAATTGCACCAGAAACACACCATTATTTAATCTAAATGTGTTCAATGAGTGCATTAGTATTAGTAATACTGGGTTGCCATGTTTATAATGTTTATAATGTACATAATAATACACAATGTGAAGGAAAAATAATTTACAGTTAGGTAGTGTAATGTCTTACAGTTAGTGCCAGACTTTTCCTATAAGAACATGTCATGAAGTGTTTTAGTACCCTTTTAACACAGTAACAATGGCCACCGTTGTCAGAGCTGCTAGTGTATAAAATGAATTAAAAAAATGATAACCAGCATGGATATGAAATGTATATGAAACAAAGCCTGCTTTCATTACAGTACATTATATTATGCACATTGCACTGCTGTTAAAAAGAGTCATTTAAAACCATTTAAAGCCAACGGTTTGTTTTTCAAACAATAAAGCCACCAAATAACCAGCTCTGAAATGTTTTACTTGAGTCAATACTGTATTTTGGTGAAGCAGCAGAATTCAATATTATCTATTTATATTTAAAATTGTGCATTATGAACAATAAATTCTAAAACAGGCACTAGGCGAGGGCGGCTTGTTGAAATGTAGGCACTGTCATCTGCTAGGTGTAAGAATATCAGCAGGACCAGAAAGATGACCTAAAAAAGATAGAAAATGTTCTGGATATTAATCTGACAATGCACCAATTGAAAACTTCTCTGAGTCATCAGCAGGGCATTTGCGTCATTGAGTTAAAAATTATATTGAATATCTTAACATAAAAAATAAATATTGGAATTGGAAATGTGGACTCATCAGACTAAAGAACACTTTTCCACTTTGCATCTTGCAGCTTGGGCCCAGAGAAGCCAGCGGTGTTTCTGGGTCTTGTTGATATATGGCTTTCCTTTTGCATAGTAGTGTTTAAATTTAATTTTAACTTTAATCTACTCACTTGTAGATTGTGTTCATTAACAATGGTTTTCTGAAGTGTTCCTGAACCCATGTGGTAATATCTGTTACAGAATGATGTCGGTTTATTATTGGCATTCAATGTTAATTTTTCGTCCTTGACTCTCACTTGCAATGATTTCTCCACATTCTGTGTATCTTTTGACAGTATTATGGAATGCAAATGACAAAATCCCTAAATTCCTTGCAAATGCATGTTGAGAAGCATTGTTCTTATACTCCAGTTGTACACAAAGTGGTGAACCTGGGATGCTCTCTTAAGTCAAAATCACAAAATCACATTGAGTTTAAGATTATATTGAATATCTTAACATAAAAAAGAAATATATTTTTTTAAATGTCTAAAAACAATATTTGTCAAAGAAAGCTTGGAAGTGATTGGTATATTTCTCCCTCTACATGGCAGAAATTCATTAAATAATTCGAAGAATATGGAGGAATTTCAGCACATAAAGAGCAAGGGTGCGGAAGCCACAAGTGACGTCGACTTCCCATAGCTCAGGGGAATCTGAGATAATAATAATAATACAATCAGAGATAGACCATACAACACTTGAAATGTTAACTATGGTTAAATAAATCAGTACAATTTGAATGTCAACAATCTGGACGAATTTTAGTGCTTTTAAAGGCAAGGTGGAAGCCTAAGCTATCAGATCCTTCAGATGGCTCTGAATCAAGAAATGTCATTTATCAATATCTGATAAAACCACATCAGTCCAAAATAATGCCCAAACACTTCATTCCTTAGTATCCACAGTGCCAAAACATCATTTTAATTGTTGTGAGAACATTACAATATGGTAAACATGTTAACTTTATTTTGGTTGCAATGTGTTGTAGGTACGAAATGCACGAATGAATTTATTAATAATGAATAAAATTTTTTATTTGCATTTTCCATACTCTTCCAAACTTGGTGATTTGGGCTTGTACAGTATATGTTATACTCTATGTTTACAATTGGCCTACACTGTTACGATTCCCACTCAGGAACATGGGAGGAGACAGCAGTAGGTGCAGAGAGGATTTTTAATAACGTGATAAACAGTTCAAACAAAACAAAGAAACGTAAACTCACTTGTGGCACACAAAAACACTTGGCAAGACTTAGAAGAGACTTAATGTAGAACTAAGATTGAGACTAATATAAAAAAATAACCATGAACATGTAGCTTATAGTCGATTTTGAAATAATGCCATGCACTGACCCAACCGAAAAACAAAACTTAAATAGTCCAAAAATCGATTTGCTAGATGAATTGGAGATGATTGTCCGGTTCTAAGCCCGAAAGGTGAAGGTTGTGTCAAGAAGGGTATACAGTGTAAAACTGGTGCCAGTTCAGCAATGCAAGTGACTTATTCCCCTGTCTTCCCTTGGAGACAGGGAAAAGCGGAAAAAGACGTAAAGAAATATTGCATGTGTTAGGCATGCATATTTTCTTTTGAATGTTAAAATTTTTTATTATTATTATTATTATTCTCAAGCATGTATCTTCTCCTATGGATTTTGAGATATTGACACGGAAACTATTTGCTTGAGGGATTTTTTTAAAACTGCTGTAACTGGGGTTCAAATTATGGATGGATCACTTTTTTATTTGGTCAAATTTCAAGCTACAATGACATTTCTGCAAAAACTGCACATTCTCATTATTATGTTATATATGAGCATATACAGTATGAAGAAAGAACATGAGTAGTGAAATCAACCAGTTCCCATTATTAACACATCCTCCATAATAAATATGCTCAATTTATACTTGCTGATTAACATAAGACGCCTAAATCAGTGCAAACTCTATTAACTTCATGGCTCATTTGTGGAAGCAGACAGGAGGGGGAGTAAATCTTGGACTTAATTAAAACAATCTTGATTTACCGCTTTTATCTCTTGTAATCACTTTAACTAACAAGGGGTTGTAAAATGTCATTAAGAGTATGGATTTTAATTAGTGGCCCCTTTGAACCCAAATAAATCACTGGTGCTCCACAAGTTGCCATTAAACCTTTCGTGGCAGCCGACGGTGTAATTTTAGCCCATTACCTGTAATATATATTGAGTAATTAATTATGTTTATATAAGGTGTAATAACGCAATAAAATTTTTAAGAGTGTCTTGAAAATTCAAATTTCTAACGTTGCTGCCATGTTTTTCTGCCATACCTACTATGTACCTATATACAGTACTGTGCAAAGTTACCCTATTATTTTTTAGCACTATTATTGTTTATCAAACTAATTTATCAAACATTAAAAAATAATTGCATGTCAGTAATAAAAGCAAATTATTACATAACAAACTCATTTTCAAGAAAAAAAAATAATGAAGGCTGCTGGTCTGTGCTTTTGGCAAAAAAAGCAAGTGTGACACACAATGTTTCCTAAAAACTTTGTTAGAGTCTCCAAGACATCTACATATAAAACTGCACAAACAATTTAAAGAAAGCTCACAGCAAATATTGACTTACTTTAATGTATTACCCTTGACAGAACCTTATTTTTGATTATATCTTTCTTTTGCCACAAAACCTTTTAAAGTAATAATGTGCACTAAGTAGTGTATCTTGGAAAATCTGTCTCAGATATTATAAAGACTTTTATTGTGACACTTATCTATTGTTTTGCAGAACAACCCAGTAGCTTTTATTATGTTATTTGTTTTTTGACACAATGCTGCCTATATTTAGCGCCAGCAGCGTGACTGACTAAAATCCTTCCTGCGGTTGCACTGAGGCTGTGGCTTGCCACATTTGTCGGTCAGTGCGTCATGTGTCTTAGTGTGTCTGTGTGACAGGACAGAGGCGATGTGCATCTCCAGAGCAGCTATGCATCGCTACAAATGATGTGCAGCTGAATCCCATTTCAGTAGCCCCCTAATTGTTTTTCCTCATGTGCCACGGTTCTCACCTCAAGTTTTTGTGTATTTCTGTGCTTAGTGTTTGTGTTTTTTTCCCATAAAATGTATAGGCTTCGTTATGTAATATGTTGCTTTCTTTATTTACATATTGACATAGAGTGTCTAAGATGTTTTTGCAGATTTTTGTACAAGATATTTATCTATTGTAGCGACTGGAAAATTAGTGTCTGAAAATATATATTTTTATTTCTTAATTGTTTAACTCGGCCTGTCTGTATCTTCTCTGTATCATAAGGAATGAGGTCATAATCCAATATATCTCAGCAAACGCCCGTGTTTTATGTCACACCGTGCTTCACAACTCTGCATGCGTATGATGGTGAGTAACAATTTTAGTAGGTTAAAACAAATAAGCATAAATAAAGAAATTGACTTAATTATTTTGGTCACTGGATACCTCTTGTATCCAAACTGTTAAGGCAAAACTCCTAAATCTGTATTCATGGGTCAGTCTGATCAGTGAGAGAGGCTCATGGAGATCGGTGATCAGGTTAGAATGAGGTGGGGTGAGGGTTAAAGGTGGGGTCGGGATCTTTTATATATAAGCTGGAGCTTAATATAGAGGTTGTCATTTGTGCATATTTCTTCTCTTAAAGTACTGTATTGTATTAAACGTATAGAAAAACAAGGCAAGTCGGACAGTCAAATTCTACAATATTTTGAATCCATGTCACACCACAAGACAGAATTTTCATTTCAGAGTATAATGCATCTTTTATCTAAATATAAACACATACATAAACATTACATAAAACATATCAACAGTGAGAACTAATCCTGGCACCCCAAAAGAGAGTGCGCACGCTATGCCAACAGGTCACATGCCAGTTACATGAAGAGTGCTAACAGGCGTTGTATCATATACTGTTTACCGTGGTATAATCATTTCACAAAGACCACCAGGAAACTAGAATTTTAATGGCTTCAGACAAATCTTTTTGTGCATCAATCAGCATGGAAGAAGAGTCTTATAAACTATAGGAAAATTCTTATTGCTGCTAGAGCAAAATATTCCTCGCTTTTTATTTAATGCCGTAGCAAAACTAACTAGGAAAAAAAACACTGCAGAAGCGTTTCCACCGTCAGGTTGTAGTTGCGATGACTTTATGAACTTTTTTAGTAATAAAGTTGAAAATATAAGGCACAAAATCAATACTGTAAATCTTAATCCTAGTAATCCAAGTCAACTAGATGTCAATATATTTACTTTAGACCAGATATCATCATATTTTAATCCACTCCAAGAGACAGAGTTAATTTCACTAGTATCATCATCAAAATCTACAATATAAAGTTATATATCCATATAAATCCCATACCCACAACGTTACTTAAAAATGTATTACCGGAAATAATCCAGCCTCTCATAAAAATGATCAATTACTCACTCAGTACTGGACATGTCCCTAAATCATTTAAATTAGCAGTTATCAAACCTTTGATTAAAAAACCTAATCTGGACCCCTGCCAGCTGTCAAATTATAGACCAATATCTAACCTCCCAGTCAGCGCTGGTTAAATGATTTGCTACTGGCCTCTGATCAGGGTTATGTTTCTATGCTTATTTTGCTTGACCTAACTGCAGCTTTGGACACCATTGATCACGCTATTCTTCTTCATAGGCTAGAAAATGTTGTTGGAATTAAAGGAACAGCCCTGTCATGGTTCAGGTCTTA
>JAOUQT010080469.1:0-10051 GCA_025769995.1 Xyliphius kryptos
TATTTAGCAGGCGCTTTTATCCAAAGCGACTTACAAATATCCCAACTTGATGATTGGGGTCAGAACACAGGGTTGATCCAGCACCCTGGAGCAATGAGGGTTAAGGGTCTTACTCAAGGTCCCACATTGGTAACTTCAGTGGAGGTGGGATTTAAACAACCCATGGATTGCTAGCCCAACACCCTAACCACTAAGCTACCACCTTCCTGGACATTAGTCAGTAAAGCTGTATGTATGCATTGAAACGTCTGTGTTGGATGTATCCAAAGTTCATTTTTCTAGTCCCCAAATATTAAGTAGTTTCGGGGCCTGTGATGTGTAAATAAAGCAGATGATAGAGTGAAGAATTGTCAGTGTAAGAATAAGTGTTAATGACGTTCCTAACAGCAGCTGGCATGAAACAAAACAAGTAAAATAACAGCCAATTTTGTAACATGACGCCAAAATAACAATGAAATTTTGGAATTTCAGTAAATAAATGCAGATGCCATGCAGATGCAGATGCGTCTGACTAATTTAAAGATTGACAAGACTCATTTGTTAACGACCAAAATACGAACAAGCTGCACGACTGTGATTCTGGATTATTTGTGTAATGATTCATGCTACACAGCTGCGACACCTTCCATAAGTGTGAGACTGGGAACGTGCTCTCCAGCCATGATCTGTAAAACAATTAAATCTTTTTTAATTTACAGGCATGACACCCAAGTTTATGTGTGAAACAACAAGAAACAAACAATATTATGTTTTAGAGATTATTAAATGATTTCTTTCTCTAAACACTATTTAGCCAACTGGCCACTAGCTTTGCAGAGGGTGGTGAAGGCTGCACAGAGGACTGTTGGAGTCAGTCTCCCCACCACCACAGACATCTAGACCTCCAGATGCAGGAAAAGGACCTCCTGCATCATGAAGGACCCCACTCACCCAGTACACACACTTTTTGTTCTGCTCTCCTCGGGCAGGAGACTGCGGAGCATTAAGTGCAGAACAAGCAGACTGAGGAACAGCTTCATACCAGAAGCTGTGAAACTCAAACTCATAACAAACACATTATTGTCACACCACATCACTTTTCCCTCACTGGTCACCAAAAACCTCATCTCATCTATCTACTTCATGCTTCATTTACATGTTAAAAGTTTATATATTGCCACAAAATCTGCTGTCTTTTTTATTTCATATCTATTTTTGCTGATATATATATATATATATATACACATATTTATTGAAGGCTTTAAAGTACAGGGTTACTCTGTGTCTGTGGGCCACAATTTCGTTTTTATTGCATGCCACATGTGATGGAAATGATAATGAAACCTCCTTGACTCCTTGAATCATCAAATTACAAGTGATATTCTTTTCTTTTCGTAAACATTAACCATCCAAATGTTAGAAAGGCCTTCATTGGTTTAGAAGTTACCTTAAGTTTGTTTGTGATTTCACAGAATGTTATGTGCCTTGTTTTTGAATTGATCTATTTCTGTTATAGCTAAAATAACGACAACAACAATTCCATTTATAGCTAATTGATCCGACAGTTGATTGGTGTCTAAACTTTCTAAAGATGGTTTTGTAACCTTTTCCAGTCTGATGAACATCAACAAATCTTTTTCCGGAGTTCTTAGGAAGCTGCTTTGTTTCTGCCATGATAGATTTACACAAACATGCATTGTGAAGATTAGACTTTGATAGATCCCTGTTCTCTAATTCAAACAGAGCACCCACTCACACCTGGTTGTTATTCCACTGATTGAAAACATCTTACTCTAATCTTACCTTCAAATTAAAGTTTCACATATTTTGCTTCTCACAGGTATGTTATATTAATTATTTTACGTAAAAAATACAATGTATTGTTGTCATTTCTTTAATCGCAATTTTTTAAGGCCTAGGGTGTAGATTGTAAATGTATGTCACGTTTATGCATAAATATTCACAACACATTTTTTTTTACTTTTAAATTATCTTTGCACATTTCTTAAATAATTCAGAATAAAAAGTTGTGAAATGAGATTTAACCAATAATTTTTACTAAGTAAAATTAGTAAACAATAAATTGAATTACTATTATTAATGACCAAGAACATCATCATCTGATACCAAATGTAAGGTTCAAGATTTTAGAGTCTACAATGCTGTATGTGGGTTTCACATCTTTATCCATGTCAATGTTTTAAAAATTAAAACTACGGTAATTAACTACAGCAAAACCACAAACATTGTTGAACACAGATGTGCTGTGTATGTGTCAGCTTAGATTTGATATATGTGGATTATAGAAGGTTTACGAAGGAGGAAATACATATTTGATCCGCCACTGAATAAATTAAATGTAAGTGACTGTTAAAATACTCTCAGGAAAACTCTCAGGACAAACTGAGAGAATTACATGAAATGAGAAATAAAAATTTGTCTCCCTAATAAGACATCATTTAATACTTGCTGGCAAATCCCTTTTCGAGTTCAGGAGGCTGGCCATTCCATGACCTTGATATGCTTCTTATGGAGCTCATTTGTTTCCTTGGCTGTATGTTTTGGGTCGATGTCGTGCTGGAACACCCATTTAGGACGCATTTTCAGTGCCCTGGCGGAAACAAGGAGGTGGTCAACCAGGATTTTGCAATAGATGGACCCGTTCATCTTCCTGTCGATGCGGTAAACCTGGCCTGTGTCCAAAAACACCCCCAAAACATAATACTTTCACCACCATGCTTAACGGAGGGGGTGGTGTTCTTAGGGTCATATTCAGTATTTTTCTTTTTTCAAACACATCGAGTTGAGGCCAAAAGATCATCTTTGGTCTCATCTGACCACAGCACCTTCCCCTAGACTTCAGATTCTTTAATATGCTCATTGGCAAATTTAGAGTGGCCCTGTACGAGAGCCTTCTTGAGCAGAGAAACCTTGCATGCACTGCAGGATTTTAAATCATTACGTCTCAGTGTATTACCAATGTTTTTTGTGGAGAATGTGATCCGAGCTGCTTTAAGATTATTATCCAGCTCCTCCCGTGTAGTTCTTGGCTGATTTTCAACCTTTCTTATTATTAATGAGACTCTACGAGGTGATATGTTTCATGGAGTTCCAGGCCGAGGTCGATTGACAGTAATGTTGTACTTCTTCCACTTCCGAATAATTGCACCAACAGTTCTTACCTTCTTGCCAAGCTTTTACTTATGGCTTTGTGGCCCATTCCAGCCTTGTGTAGTTCAATAATTTTGGCCCTGACATCTTCAGACAGCTCCTTTGACCATGGTGGAGATGTTCGAGTGTCACGGAGTCTGTTGGCCTGTTATACAGGTGACAATTTAAGACATGTGTCTATTATGTAGGCAACGACTTCACTGAGATTAGGTTGTGTCAGTGGTCTGTGGGAGTCCACATTAGTCATGGTTTTCAGGGAATCAAATACAAATTTCCCACAATGAAATGCTAATTACGTTTTATTGAATTATTATTAAATTTTCTAGCTTTTCTTTTTAATATTCCATCTCTCACTGTTAAAATGAAGCTACCATAAAAAAGATAGACAATATCAGTGGATCAAATACTTATTTCCTCCACTCTATGGATATTTAGCATTTATAACTATTGTTTATTTTACCAGTAGCATGTCTTAAAGCTTTACATTTTTGTCAGGGCTTAATGAACATAATATCTGTGTGATTAACTCAAATACTTTCAAATACTATACTCAATTTTCTCTGTTAAACCGTGGAAAATAGCGGTCATAAACTTTATTCTCCTGACACTTAATTTACTACTAAAATCACAATCACTAATCCCTGGTTGTTTATCATCTTATTAGTTATTTTATAATTCTTTGAAAATATGTTGTGAAAAGTGTAAGTTAATAACTGAATACGTGTTTGAAAGATAATTTTAAACAATTGCATTGTATTACACATCACCATTTAGGCAAACAAGGTAAAAACAGTGCCACATTTCATTACAATACATTTCAGGACAACAAAATGGGTACTTTATTTACTAAAACATTTAAAACGTAAAATTTGTTTTCTTGTCCTTCTTCTCTGAGAAACAACACTACACTAGGGATTTTGAATGTTAAAGACTAACATGACATTAACACAATCCGGATTATTTTACTGTATCTCTGGCTTGTTGCAGTATTAATAACGGTATTTCGAAAAGCTTGTGACATTTGTTATATCCAATACAAACAAGAACAGTAACTTCATTCACTTTACAAGGATTATTTTTTTTTAAATTGTGGGTGATTGTATTTAAACTCTTCCTTTGTTTTTTTGGTTAATTGGATAACAGTTTAACATAAAAAATCCATTAAAAACACCGATCAACTGAACAAAAAACATTATTTACTATCATATATAATGTCACAATATATCATAAATAATTGCACTTTTATGAGCGCGCTGACATGTCACTTGGTGTCCTTAGTTGTGACTGATATTTAACTTTAATTAGGTGTAATATTTGAATTTTAAATTTATGTGGTAAACACCATTCCTTAAATTTAATGAATGAACAAGTTTGTTATTGGTCCAAAAAATAATCCACATTGACAATCATATGAATATTGTCTTTTAATAGGGCAAGAGGAAGCCTTGTAGTAGTGCTCGGTAGTGAGTCAAAGATTTAGGATACTGTTAAATACATTCTAATGGTTGTCTGATAATTTATACAGCTACAGCTATAAAAAAAGAAACCTTTATTTGCTTCAAAAATATGATCTTTTTGATCATATAATTCTTATTTCTTTCAGTGTGTCTGCTTCTATTAAATTTTATTCATGTTTTAAGTCACCAGAAAAAAAAACAAAACTAAAAATGATATAATTGGCCCAATTAGCATTTTAACCACTTAGATATAATATATATATGCAATTTCAGACATATCTTAAATTTGCAAGGAGAGGTGGCAGCACATTTGAAGTCTATCATAAGTCATAAATATGGTTGGGATTGGTGACCTCTCATGATGAACTTTACTGGGTTTTGCTTATTGACATAAATGTCATTTCAGATCTTCATTATGCCACTCTGAACTGAACACTGATTGAAAACATATACTGATGCAATATTCCAGCATCAGCCCACCTGCTATTCATAGACAGAACTGTCAATAAGCTGAAATGCATACACCACTGCGTCGACATTTTCCTCTTAATTCCAAGTGGTACTTTTCAAAAGAAAGAGGTGTCTGATGAAAACGCACCAGCTAAACGGAAATCTTCTCTCATGAGGACACAGAAGAGGCGCTGAGGCAAGGCTTTGGAATATGGTGCTGGCCGTGGCACGCAAGTACGCAGCAGGATCTCCCGGCCAGCTGGAGGTGGGAAATCAGGAACTCCGCCTCGACCTCCCCCAGGCTTCCGATCATCAGGCCCTCCTGCACGACCAACCTCATCCTCTAGAGGAGACAGCAGGGCAGCCTGCACAAAATGAAACACATTTTTCTTTTGTATTGAAGTTTATTTCCTAGGTAAGAAGGTAAGATTTCTGCAGCCCAAAATATACACAAATACTTTTTAACTGTTGTAAATTATCTAAGCACTGCAAGGCGTTGTTAAAACTGAAGCCTTTAAATATGAGTATTTTGATGGGCCACATTACTAATTGTCAATAACGCATATCTATCTGTACTACAAAAAGTCAGCTTTTTTTAATACCTATAACTGGCACTGCTGCCTTGTGAGATGTGTTGTACAGGGTGATGTTTTAAACCTCAACTTTCGTTTTCACATCATGACCATTGTATATGAAACTTAATTTAAACTTGAACGTGTAGTCCGTGTAGGGACTTTTTTTTTTTTTGTGCTACTCCTTGTGATCCTATCTTTGTAATTTTCAGTGCTTTTGTTTTACATAATTCATTCGTTTTTCTTTAGTAATTATCGTAAACTGAGTTTGCCCTTCACTTATGTTTGTTCCATATATTTAAGCCCTCCTTTTTGTGTCAAGACTGGATCGTAATTTTAAGTTCATCTGATGTCTGTTTGTAATGTTTCAATGTGTTTCATGTTTATTAAATCCTTTTTTTATTCCTTTTTTTCACGTTGCACTGGAATTCGATTGTGACAGTATCTTTTTATAGTTAACACTTGACACATTTTACACTACAGAATTCAAAACATCTTGCTTATAGAAACAAGAATCACGTCACCAGGCAACAGTTTGATAAAGCTACAGTTCAGACTCGATAATAGAGGTAAATATCTAAAGGCAGAATTGCATTCATATCTTGTAAATACAGAACGGTTTCAAAACACATTTACAACATTTATTGAACTTTTGTTTAACTATGTTTCGTCAAACAATCGTTCTTGTAAGTAGTATATCATAAGAGTAACAGACTCTTAATGTTCAAATTTATATGGAAGCAAATATAAAAATTATATTTAAGAGTATGAACTGTTAATAAAAAAGGAATTCACAGAATAAGAATGCAACAGATGGAATAAAACAACAAAGCACAGACTTAAGCTAGTGGAAATGACATGATATACTTAGCTAGGTTGACATTGGAACAGCTACTTAACAGAAACAAATGTAAGCACAGAACAAATAACAAATCACCCAATTGTTCTTATGGTCAAAAACTACAGAAAAAGAAAATTAGCTTTCGGATGGCACTGACCTCCACATCCACCAGAAAACCCTTATTAGAGAATGTCGGCCAGAAGATGAATGAAAGGGCGGGAGAGAAAGGACTGATTAGCTTTGGAAGAAGAATGTTTAAGGAAGGTTGAGGAATGAAAGAGACTGGTTCAAAGAGCAAACGTGGACATGCCCTACATCGCACAGACAGACTGCTCGACAATTACTGATATACTAACCGAGGGCTGGTCATTCATTAAAGCAGTGTTTCTCAATCCTGGTTTGGAAGACCCACTGCCCTGCACATCTTAGTGTTCTTTTTGCTTTAACACACCCACTTGAACTAAAAAAATGTACTGTTAATGAGCTCTTTAGTTGGATCAAAATTGTTGGAATCCAGGAAAACTCTGAAAAAACACCTGGAGCTACAATGAACAATATCCTGCTTTAATATTCTGTAAGCCTTCTATGAACAAGTTATTTTTGTATGTGTGAAAAAAAAAAACGCATTACAATTATAATATTGTTGTTATTTCTTTTTGTGGCTAAATGATGAGATTCTGTTGTGTATCCATAGTTTGAGGAAATATTTTATTATAAAACTTGTCAACAGGGTGGCACCGTGGCTTAGTGGTTAGCACGTTTGCTTAGCTTCACTGGGGATTCAAGTTTGTATCCCAATCTGGTCATTTTCCATGTTCTTCCCATGACTGTGTGAGTTTCCTCTCGATTCTCGGGTTTCTACCCGCAGTCCAACAAAACATGGATTCAAGGTAAATTGAATGCTCTAAATTGCTCCATATGGTGTGTGTTTGTGCATCTGTGTGAGTGAATAAGTGAGTAGGTGCCCAATGATAGATTGGCGCCCTGTCCCAGTTGTATCTGCCCAGTGCTCGAAAACATTATTTCCTGGAGGGGCATGGTGAACCCCTCCAGCAATACAATAAAAGAATTAAGCGGAAAATAATGACTGAAATTGTGTACACATGCACGTGCGCACGTAGACACGCACATCGGACATAACTTTATGACTATCATCCTAATGGTGTGTGGGCCCCTCTATTGCTGTAAAAATAACCCTGCCCTGCCCCACCCTGCCCCACTTACTGCACTAGACCTCAGAAGGTGTGCTCTGGTAGCTGGCAGCATGATGTACTACATATATTCCATTAGATTACCTTCAGCAACATCCATTAGCTAGATTTCCAACTGGATCTGACTTGTGGTTCAGATCAGATGCTCACATGCCCATTGTTTGCCCTTTTGTCAAATCGCCATGGGCACCCTAACCCATGGCTCTATACGCAAACTGATGCACTGTGTATTCTGAAACCTTTTTATCAAAACCAATATTACCTTCTTCGGCTATTTCAGCTACAGTAGTTAATTTGTTAATCAGCTAGCCTTTACACCCATTCTGCATTAATGAGAATTTTAATACATACTAAGCATTGCATACCATGGCACACCACAAGACCTGTGTTTTAAGGGATCCTGTTGTCTAGCCATTACATTTTGGCCCTCGTCAAATCCTTACACTTGTTTATTTTTGCTGCTTCACATCAACTTTAAGGATGAAATTTTCACATGCTGTCTGATGTATCTTACCCACAAACAGGTCCCATGCTAAATAGATGATCAGGGTTATTTACTGTGCCCATCAGTGGTCATAATGTTATGCCTAGTGTGTATATGTATGTGAACATGAACCCAAAAAATGGGGTCAGTAAGAATCATTTGATTTTGCTTAAAATAACTAACATTTAAAAACAAAAACAAAAAATGTTTATTTTTCTTTTCGTATCAAACTAATTTATTTCTTTAAGTTATACAACAGGTATTTCTTTGCATGTGATAATCATAGAATAAAGAGGGTAGTCCTACAAAAGGGGGAAAAAAGGTAGAGGAATTAAGAAATTTACAAGTTTTTACCTCGTCACTGCAATCAGTCAGCTTGGCAAGAAAAAAATAAAAAACATAAACAAACAATAAAAAAATAAATACAAAAAAGTACAAACACATGGGGATCTCAGGTCATCTCCTTGCCCAAAACTAATAGACTAGAGGACTACTGGCTTATATTTATAATGCATACATATATATATATCTGAATTACCTGAAATTGTTTATAAAGCAAAATGTATGTACTCACATAGACATTTTAATGCACTGACCATGGGCCTAGTGATTGCTAGAGCCTATCCCAGTGCTTACAGTGTAAAAGGGGGAAAAAAGGGACAGAAAGGTAACGCTTTACAGAAATGGCCCACAAACATTCAAACATTGAAATAAAAGGACAATTTTGTCTATCCAGTTTACCTAATTAAATGCATTGCTATAGGCAGAATACAAAGGTTTTAAAATAACTTTGGATTGCAGAGTGTACATGATGCTATCATAAACACTTCTCACAAAAAGAACCTTCTAAAGACCTGCTTGGGAATAGAACACACTATGTCATGCGAAAGAAATCGGGGTGGGTAAACTTTTTGACCCACGGGCCACAATGGGATCTTGAATTTGACTCATTGCCCGTTTTTCTTTTATTTGGTCCGCTCTTTTATTACCTTTTACTCTCGTCACCTTACCAGTGGGAAACGCACCATCCATTGGGGGAAAGCAGGCATAGCGGGGAAAAAGGGATGCAGGTAAGGTCTAATAATTAAATATTTTGATAACAGTGATTGAAATGGTTTGATGGGCCAGATTAAAAAGCTTAATGGGCCGCATCAGGTCCACAAGCCATAGTTTGCCCACCTCTAATCTAAATATTTTATTTATGTCCAACAGGGGCATGGATGTATACAAATTTTATGCCTGGGCAGGTCATAGTCCCACGGTCATTAAAACAGATGACCGGCATAAGCTTTATCTTAAACGGAAGTTGAAGTGAATTCCATTCTTTGTTCTGGTTTACAGCAGTATAACTTAGTGGATTGTATTTTATTGAGAATATACCGGGAAAATGTACCTGCTGAAAATAATCAGTTCCAAAAGTAAAGTTAGGTAAAACAGAAAAAAGCCTGGAGCAGTTTTAGTGATGAGAAACCATATTCCTGAAACACTGTATGTTTTTTTGGGAACATGCCATCACAGTAACCGCTCTTATAGGAATTTAACACAACTCTCTGTGAGTTCATTAACTTCTGGTCATATAGTGCAATTGATGTAGTGTAGGAAATTCATTTTGCGTATATGCATTAGTAAAATTCTATAATAATTTCATAAGACATGCTCTGTTCAACACAGCAATCGTGCCTCCAACAATGATGCAAATCAGATCTCATTTTAGTGGCAGTTACAGCAAGCAGAGCATCTGTTGCATTAATCTGCTGCACACACATGATCACACGCATGCGCATGCATACACACGCGCACACGCACACGCACACACACACACACACACACACACACACACACACACACACACACACCCACACACACACACACACACACACACACAC
>JAOUQT010080487.1:0-10051 GCA_025769995.1 Xyliphius kryptos
ATTCACATAGGACTACATAGTGACCTTGACATTTAGGAAATTGTGTGTTGTTCTCTAATTTTGATCTCCAGTGTACAATTTATATTACATCAGTCTTCTACATTATTCTGCTTCTTCTCTTTAGATCAGGACCACCACTGATCATGTACTAACTTAGTCGTGGACGATTCTCAACACTGTGGTAGTACTAATGTGGTGGTGTGTTAGTTTTTTTATAAAATGTGTCCATTCACCTTGTAGTTCTTTTTACGGGATGCCACCAAATGGCAGGCTTGACAGGCACCACGGTACAATCAAAACAAAGGTTTTTAAGTAAACACAAATTAAAATTCATATACATTGTTAGGAGGGTAATCACATAGGTGCAAAAAAAAATAGTACTCACAAACACAGAGAGCAGCAACAACATACAAAAAAGAAATACATAAATACGCCACAAGCCAAAGACTAAATTAAAACTTTAAATTTATCCAATTAATGAACTATGTGGGGAAGTGAACAAAGCTGTGCAAACCAGGAAAAACAGTAATTAACAAGTATATGCAATCCAACTCCTGATACCAAAAGTGTAACAAAAAAAAAATCATCAATACTGTTGTGTCTGAGCCACTTGTTCGCATTCATCCAACGTTAGTGTCGCTGCAGTGGTAAGAATCATGCACTACCAAATTGATATCTCTCCAGTAGGTGGTCCTGATCATTATCGGAAGAAGACAAAGTTTGAAAGAAAACAGATGGACTATAGTCTGTAGTGATGGAATTACAACGCACATTTTTCATTAAATGGTAAATGGAAATAATAAAATGGGTAATATGTGTTGGCGCATCCACAAACACATGCAGATGTATATATTTTAATTTCAAATTAATACATTATGTGCAGGAAAGAGCCTGAATAGTTACTGATGAGTAAAATAATGTTAAGTTGAAATATAACAAATGGTAATTTAAACAGATGGTTTGGAACAAATCTATGATGTGGCATTATTAAGTGTTTTATTCCGGGCCATAAGTAAAGTAAACATGCATCATACAAAAGTTATTACCAAACATGGGCAGGTGACCTAGCTAAGAAAACTGAAAGAATGGGAAAATCCACTCCACTGTCCCAGCACCACCAGAAATATTATGGCTGTAATGTCAAGCCACTTACAAACTTAGTTGTCTATGCACCACTCACAAGAAAAAAATAACTAAATTGTAGAGTACTTAAGTCAAGGCCAAAAGAGGACCACCAAAAATAGCATGTTTTTGGATGATGGATAATTCCCAGTACTGCAGTGACAATTATTTGGTTATGGTGTGATAGTGTATGTTGCATTGGTATAGAAGTGGATCAGATACAGAAGTGTTGATCATATTTTCAGATGTTCCATTTAAAAGTGCTCTTTAAAGTTAAGTGAATATAAGTAAAACAATTATAAATACCCATCTGGAACTGATGCAAAACTGAAAATTCTAAACAAACTTCGGCACTACATTCTGGGAAAATAGTATTCTAAAATAGACATGAATAAATTTCTGTTTTATGGTTATTGTAGCTTACAATCAGCTTTAGAAAAAAATACCATACAATGTGTAAAATATTAACTTCTAAGAGAAAAGTGATCGTTTGTAGAATTTTATTCACTAAAATGGATAACTATGGAGTGGATAACTAAGAAGAGATAATATTAACAAATCTGCAAACAGCTTGAATTCATTAACTGATCAATTGTTTTATTTGAACGTATGATTTTATGTTGTCTGTCCATCATCTGAGTGGAAAATTGCAAAGTTCAATTTATTGTGCAACAAACTAGAGGTAGAAACACCAGTAGTGTTGGTGGGACATTTGGGTCCCATGTTCATGACTCATGCTAAAAGCTTGTGTGCTTAGGTGTATGCATTTCTTCTGCATTTTCCCTTCTGTGGGAAACGCTGACTCTTTAGAGATGGTCTCTTTTTACGAGGCGGTGGTAAAGCATCCAAAGTGACCACAACTGTTTCCTGTTCGAGGTTTTTGGATCATCAGCCAATCGAATGAGCTCAGCTCTGGGAAAGTTTAGGTAACACACCATCGTTTAAGGGATTTCCCCTAGATTTACAACCAAATCATAACTATTTAAACTTTTCTGCTGAAATGACCCAAATTAAAATCAGAACATGGATTAAAATGTTTCATCCTTGTTTAAGCGAGGTACATCTTAAATCTCACTGGTATTTATTTTAACACTAACAATAACAGTAAGCTTTTTGAGTCTACATATTGGAAGTTAACAAGCTTACATTAATGCATTTTGAATTAAATACATGTGGTTTGTCTGTCTATCTATCAGAAGTAATAGAATATACATAATAGGACAAAACTAAATTTACCACAACTAGTAGCATAAGCACAGAAGGCAATTTAATGCTTACAGTGGCCTGTCTATTTTCATATAGTGTATATTAGTATGTTTTGAACATTATTATTATTATAACACAGTATTACACATTGCTATTTAATAATGCATCGATTAAAAAAAATCTTTCCTGAAGTATGTTTTATGTTCCTATTTTGTTGTTTTTGAATGTTCCACACATTACATGAACAAAAAAATTACAAAAGTTAATAAAATTTCTCTTTATCTTTCTTATCCATGCATTTAAATGCCACTGTGACATGACTAATTTCCCAGAGGATGGCATTGAAGTTATACAGAAACTTTAATCATCCTGTATGGCTAGGTTTCAAAACCTTGTCTTCCATTTTTTTTATTTTATTTTCTGAAGGAGCAGTACATACTTAATACATATTATCTCTGTCATCCATCATGCTGCTGTTCAGTAAATGACATCAGCCTAGAAGACCAAGCTCATAAAAATATTGCCAAAAAGGCAGGTGGGCAGTGATAAAGTTAAAGATTAGGCGTGTATAGATGCAAAGTCAAGAAAGGACATAAACTAGATCATGGTAAATGTGTTAAATTACTTTAAAAATAGGAAGACTAAATAATCTAAAAAAAAATTCATATGAAACCGATCATTGTAATCATTTAAATCATTTTATCACAATAGAGCACATAAATTGAATGTTGATATTTAAATATTGTTTAGTTTTGTTTTTGTAATGATAAATACAAACCTATTATTATAAACTTGTTGACAGTTCATTAAAATGTAATAAAAACAGAAATTTAATAATTAACATAAACCATTTATTCATTCATTCATTATTTTCCGCTTAATGCTCTAAGAGGGTCGCAAATTGGAGGGCATCTAGAAATGGCTGGACTATGAGCCTGACCTGTTCCAGGATGAGATTTTCGATGTTCATTATGTGAAACGTCAGGGCCACTGGTCTGCAGACCTTTACGTCACTGGGCTATTGCAGTTTCGGAATAGGAACAATGCAGAATATTTTTCACAACACATTGCTATGCTCATGACACTCACCTTCATTTCGCTTCTCCATCCCCCCCACCACCCCACCCCCCGTTGACTCGTCAATCTCAAGTCGGATATTACCCTGCCTCACTGACATATCTGTTTGGATGAAGGCCCAAGGATCTGAGGGAGACTGAGTGGAGTGAGCGGCAGAGGACACACAACAGTGGAGTCAGAATTGGGGAGGCAAAACCTTCCATGTCAAATCTATTTAAAAAACAGATTTAGATTGTTGGCCCAAACTTCACTACCTACCTCTTCACTACTGTCTTTGAACCGGAAACCAATGATGGTCCTCGTTCCACTCCAAACCTCCCTTATTATATTGTTCTGCTGAAGTTTACTGGAACTTTCTACTTTTTGGCTCTTTACAGTAGGCACATACTAGAGGCTGAGTTGTACCAGATCCTTTATGCATCCTTTACATCAAAATACAGCACATCCAGTGTTCTCTCTGGTGGGAGAGTCCAAATACTGAATAAAGTTTGGTAATGCATTTGCCATAGTAACATGATTAAAACTGAAAAAGCAGTAAAGACATTCAAATGTTTAATTAGAGATCATTCTATAAATGAATTCAAGGAGTCAAGGAGGCTTTATTATAATTTTTTATCACATGTGGCATGTACAAAAACAAAATTGGTTTTAATTTTTTTTTTAATATATATAAATACATATTTTAAGAAGTAGAATGTAGATATAAATAAAAAAAAAATTAAGCAACAATTTTACATCTTCATTTAGCATCGTATGAAATATAACAGAGACAGCAGAATATGTAGGTTTTGTAGAAAAATATGTAAACTTTTAACAAGTGAATGAGTATGAAGTAGATAGATGAGTATGAGATAGATAGATGAGATGAAGTTGATATGGGTGACCAGTGAGGAGAATGTGTTGCGGTGTGACTGGAATGTGTTTATGAAATTGTGTATGTTATGAGGAGTTTATGAGTCTCACAGCTTCAGGTATGAAGCTATTCCTCTGTCTGCTTGTTCTGCACTTAATGCTTCACAGTCTCCTGCCCGAGGAGAGCGGAACAAAAAGTGTGTGTGCTGGGTGAATGGGTTCCTTCATGATGCAGGAGGCCATTTTCCTGCATCTGGAGATGTAGATGTCCGTGGTGGTGGGGAGACAGACTCCAACAGTCCTCTGTGCAGCCTTCACCACCCTCTGCCGAGTTTTCCTGTCTGCAGCAGAGCAGCTTCCATGCCACACATTGATGCTGGAGCACAGCACGCTCTCCCACACACATCTGTAGTAGGTAAAGACTGAGCTCACGAGTCTGGCTCTCCTCAGCTGTCTGAGGAAGTAAAGCTGCTGAAGTGCCTTCCTGACCAGACTGGAAGTATTGTTGCTCCAGGTGAGGATGTTACTTAGATGGATTCCCAAGTACCTGTAGTTGGAGACCCTCCGACTTGTAGGGGGAGGTGGGCGTGTCTGCGCCTTCAGAAGTCCACAATCATCTCCTTCATTTTGTTTACGTTGATGCAGAGGTTGTTCTTTCTGCACCAACCCTCCGGATGTTCCACCTCCTGTATGTAGATGGACTCATTATTGTCTGTGATGCTTCCAACCACTGCCGCGTCATCTGCAAACTTTACAATAGGACAGCTCGGATGGGAAGGTGAGCAGTTATATGTCAGCAGTGTGAACAGAAGAGGGCTCAACACAAAACCCTGAGGGGAACCGATGCTGAGGGTTATAGTGGAGGAGGAGGTGTTGTGGATCTTAACAGACTGTAGTCTGGTGGTCAGGAAGTCCAGGACCAAATTGCAAAGGGAGGAGCTCAGTCTGAGAAGTGCAAGTTTATTGCATAGTGTCTGGGGGATCATTGTGTTGAAGGCAGATGTGAAGTCCACATAGAGCATACGGACATAAGAGTCTGCTCCAGGTGGACCACGGAGCAAATGGCATCATCTGTTGCCTGGTTTTTCCTATATGCGTATTGGTGTGGGTTCACAGTGATGTTGACGGTGGCTTTCATGTGAGTTATAACCAGTCTTTCAAAGCATTCCCATCCCAAAACAGTCCTGCAGCATAGCATCGGTATCGCTGGGCCACACAGTCATGGTTTTCTGGGTGGGTTTGGAGCGTCTCAGAAGGGGTTGGAATGCCGGGACCAACAAGATGAAGACATGGTAGGAGAGCCTGAGGTGGGGGCCGGGGACGGCTCTGTATGTGTCTTTGATGTTGGTGTAAACAAGGTTGAGTGTGTTGGATGTTTATATGCTGGTAAAACCTCGGCAGCATGTTCGTCAGGTTTACGTGGTTAAATTCGCCCGCCACCACGTAAGATGCTTATTCTGAAGCGAGCTGATGCAGCTCCTTCAGTGCGTGGTTAGCATTAGCATCCGGTGCTATTTAAACAGCAATAACGAACACCACTGTTAACGCGCAAGGCACATAAGCTCAGTCAGCTGTTCTGTAGCTTCAGAGCAGTGAGTGTTTACCAACACACAGTTTGTACACCAACCTTTGTTTATGTAGACCCACAAGCTGCTGCCTCTGGCTTTTCCTGACTGCCGGTTGGCAGTCTGCCGGAAAAGCTGTCTGCCGGGGAGCTGGAATGCAGAGTCTGAAATCTGTTCTTGTAACTGTGTTTCAGTGAGACAAATCACAGAGCAGTTCTTCATCTCAACGGAAACATTTATTCTTAAACACAGTAAATCCAGTTTGTTCTCCAGCAAGCGGACATTGGAAAAAAAAAATATGAATGAATAGTATAATAATAATAATACATTTTATTTATAAGCGCCTTTCATAACACTCAAGGACACTTTACAAAAAAAGTGTCCAACGCAGGGGGGCGCAATGACAGGCAGGAGGCGAACGAGAGCAAATCCCCGCCTCTCTGGCGAGCGACGCGGAGGGCGGCCTTGGATTCTTTGCCCCTCGGGCGGACAACGAGGCGGGCGGCACAGAGTTCTTCGCCCCTCGGACGGTCAAAAAGGAGGGTGGCTCACAGTTCCCAACTCATTGTTTTGTTAATAATGGATACCTACCCTAAGGCAGCAAAAGGGGTTGTGGTACTTTAGTGGTTAGAGTAATGAGCTGGTCATCTAAAGGTTGTGTTTTCAAATCCCAGGACCTCTAACATTACCAATTTATTATAAAACAGTTTTCAACTCTTAACAATCTCTAATATAGTGTGTTATAAGTGCACCATCAAACATTTTTTAACAAATATTTCTAACACATCTGTAAACGCTAAGACTCATAAAGAAGAATTTCTGTAAGTGGCGTCCTGTGCTGGGTTTTATTTTTGGCATGGTCTTTGTTAAAATGCAAGGACATGATTAACTTGACAGCACTTTTCTTTGTACTGGATTGCATTTGCTTCTTTTTGCCAAGCACCCATTAGGCACAACAATGGTTTTGAGTCATGCTTTTTATTGTTTCCAATTTCTTTATTACTTTGAAAGTCCCTAAATCTTCGGAGATTTTTAGAATGAAGGGCATTAGCTTTAAAATTTGCTAGAATTCCAGCCAACGGCACTGATCCTGGGGAGAAATTATTCAGTATTCCCCTCCCTAAGTCTTATAGATGAATGGGCTGGTTTTTTTTATGTAATTTTATTTTTTTAGTTTGCTTGGCATTTTTTCATCACAATGAGCACAGCAAGAGTTAAACAGAAATAAACACAACTTTGGAAACTGCTGCTTCAAATTGCATGTTTTGTTTTGTTAATTTGACAATTTACATACATGCTCCAGCTAATAAATAATAAAGTCCTATGTGTAAGGGCTGAGGACTTTTTGGTTTCATTTTCAGGTTGTTCCCGTTCTTGTCCCGTCTGCGCTTCACGTTGTTAATTGGTTCTTGTTTAAGTTAATTGTCTCGTCATTATCGTCAGCTCTGTTATATCCGTCACGTGTCTCACCTGCCCATTATTTAAGTGCCTTTCCCTTGTTAGTCTTTTTCGCAGTGTCATATGTGTTGTTCCATTTTCTGTGTGTGCTTTTTCAAATACAACTGTGCTTTTTCAAATACAACTAAATTGTGGAACTTTACAGTAAGTGATGACTTTTAAATCAGATTAAATTGAAGGAATTGTAAAATATAATTTCTACGAAGCATATTTTGTATGTTACTGCACCTCCAGCATTCTGTACATAGACAGCAACAGTCTAAAACAAACTTTTTTACAAATGTGTTTAGTTCATGCATAAAAGGGCAAATTCCAGCACTGTCAAAATTGTATTCTTAGGATAAAACAGTGATACAATAGAAGTGACAGTCTCCATTGACATAATTACTTTTATTATAAAAAATAAATATATGCATCCAGTGCATTCCCATAACACTTCTTTTATACAATATGGTTAGTAGAAAACTGAAAAAAATCAATTGAAGAGTCACACTCATGCTTGCCACTTCACTCTAGACCCAGGACATAGGCCTAAATCAGCAAACAGTAAAAAAAATATTTTTTCATTTAGACAACACTTATACCTAAGTAAACCTGTATAGGGCATAATATATTCCAATTAAAATAATCAGTAGGCTTGGTGTTTAAGACAAGGAAGGCCTGGCATGATGCGAGCATGGATGGAAGTGAGGTTAAATGATAGTGAGGTCAAGTACAAGTAATCAAGAAGGCCTAAACTACAACTGACATTTGAATTATTTGGCTGTAGATTTGAAGTCAGCACCGTCCACATAAGTTCCCTAATAACTTTTTAAAACATGACTTCATTGACAGCATTTACAAAATGTTTTGTTACAAACTATTATTGCAAAGCAAAAATGAATACTTGTTTTAAATCTATTTGTAATGTGACATTCGTCGCTAAAGGAATTGAGCTCTAGCCACATCGATTGTGGCATCATAGCTCTGTGTTATGCCACAATAATTAGGCTCAGCTGCATCTGTGATTTGTCCCACCTGTGGATGCATCTGAAGCCAATTATCAGTTCGAGTGCAGAGTATTTTAAAGGCTTTCAGTTCTGGACCATAAGCGCTGGGACATTGCTTTTAATAAGTTACGCTTTTCCTGATGAGTGCATCTACATTTATTCCTCGACTGCGTGAGCAGTGCAGTTCTTACACTTTAGACGATGATTTATTTTTTTTACATGGCAGGAGAGGACAGTGATGCATGTTGGCCCCAACCACATGAGGCAAAAAAGCACAAGAGACAAATAATTATTTACAAAATATATGACTTAAAATAACTAAGCAATAAAAAGGTAAGTGGTAGCTCAGTGGGTGCCGGGCTATTAAACTGAATGTTGTCCTTGAGAAAGACCCTCAACCCTCTTGGCTCCAGGGATTCTGTATGTAACCCTGTGTGCTGATGCCAACTATTAAGTTGGATACTTGTAAGTCGCTTTGGATGAAAACGTTCGCAAAATGACCAAATGTAAATGTATGTAAGTTAAATGTGGATGTGTTAGCTCAGTGGCTAGGTTGTTGGGCTATCAATCTGAAGGTTGTGGGTTCAAATCCAGGTCCTCTGAAGTTACTGTTATGGGTCCTTGAACAAGCTCTTACCCCTCATTGCTCCAGAGGTCTGTACCAGCCCTGTGTTCTGACCCCAAGCATCAAGTTGGAATTTGTGCAAGTCGCTTTGGATAAAAGTGTCGGAAAAATTACCAAATGACCAAAAAACACCCCAGGTTACATGGATATAATATATACCAAGCTTGCTATTAAATAAAACCCCGGATGCACACATGACGTCTAGAAGTCAAACCATACCTCAGGTGGCATATTACTACTATTAATGTTGACTTTAGAAAATCTGTTCACTGTGTAAAATGTATAACAAATGCATCCGAGCATAATTATCAAGACAAAAATGCACTGTATTGTAACATGACATCTATCCCTAAACCATAGATGTTCAGTTACAGTATTACATTACCGTTTACTTATAACTGTAATTGTATTTTTAATTTACGTATTACTTTGAACCTTTAAATTACATTAACTTGAACATCCTTTTAAACTGGATTGTTCTTCACTTGTAAGTATATTTTAATAAAAGCATCCTGCATATGAACTAAAGAAAATGCCCTTCATTTCAAAATAACATCGTTAAAACAGCTTTATCACATGCATTTCGATACTCACTAACTAAAAAATTGCCATTTATTTGTACAGTATAACAAAAACCTGAAGACCTTGTGGATTTTACTATGCTCAGAATGCAGCCAGATGGCCTCAAGAAGCCCCCCCCCCCCCCAATTAAAACACAAGGAAGAATAAAATGCATTCAGTAAAAGAACTCTTAATAAGTGCAGGTCTGTAAAATTATGCACAGGTTTGTTGGCAGTGCTGCTGTTCAAAGTGATTATTTGGCCACTGGGGGACATAAAGTTGTGTTTTGTCAAATATAAGCTATGCTGGAAGTATAGTTATGAAAGTAAAATTGGCATGGAGCAAAAGTAAAAAGAACATTTTAACAAAACAAAAAATGACATGTAATACAGTGTTAATCTGGTATGGGTTATGATACACTTGAGTTACTGATTATTGACATTTTGTGTAATATGCAAAAACATATCATATAGTACAGTGGTTCTCAACCTTTCTAATGCCGTGACCCCACAATACAGTTTCTCATGTTGCGGTGACCCCAAACCAAAAAATAATTTTGGTGGCTACTTCATAACTGTAATTTTGCTACAGTTATG